>CM037590.1:140199012-140366264 GCA_021018995.1 Chloranthus sessilifolius | reverse complement strand
GATGATCAACCAATGGTGGAGGAGGGAGATGAAAACCCATCTCTTAAAATCCCTATGATAAGATTAAAATCTGAGAGATGAAAACCCATCACAACAATCACGAACACAATGCTTTTCAGAGTTTCGGAGCTGCGCGGGAGAAGAGAAGGTGGGAGCTGCGCAGGAAAACCTAGGAAAAAAACCCCCCGTAAGCCTCGTTGGAGTTTGGGAGCTGCGCAAGGGAGAAGAGAAGATGGGAGCTGCGCAGGAAACCTAGGAAAAAACCCACCGTAAGCCTCTGAAATGCCCTTTATAGAAGGGCATTTCAGTAAAATTGCAAGGATGTAATTCGTCCCACGTGTCCCACTTTTAGCTATCTCACGGATATCCAAAGTTCTGATAATGCCAAATGCCCGATCCGCTAAAACGTTTAATATCATCCAAGATCAATCGTTAGTATTAGAGTGCACAAATCAGGTGGTTCAAATCTCTCAAAAAGTATAATTTATGGACCCTTAACCCTTTAATTGATGATATATCACTTTGAATTATGGATTTATAAGATCATAAGCCAATAAATGATGTAAGATCGTTTAAACAACATTTGGTATTTAAATATGTTAAGGAGAGTTGGTCTAAAAAATATATATTTAATTCAGTTTACATCACCACACAATTATTCTTTCTCTAGTTCATAAACTACAATTCTCAAAGACACTTAGGCCCTGTTTGACAAACCTTCTTCGAAATGCACTTTCCAGGTGGTGCTGTGAAGAGATGGTTTACATGCTACTTCTTAAACTAATGCTTTTCAAAAAAGTCTATCACACATTGAAAATGGCGTTGTGTGAGAAGTAGCATTGGGCAACTTCTCAATACAACACCATTTCAGCTGGAGGTGGTCATGTATTTAGGTGAAATGTGATTCTCACCCAACATTTTCTCTCTTGGAAAGTGCTTTTTGGAAGAGAAATGCCAAACAGGGCCTTAGGTTATGTTTGAGAATTCTCTTTGGAGGCAAAGAGCAGCTCTCTGCTCTGGCGCAAAACACTTTAGTATGAGATTGTGTTTGGTTGTAAGTGCTCTTAGCTCTTTCGGAGAGTGAAAGAGCTAAATTTGAGTCTCTTTAAAAGAGCAATTTAAGCCAGCACTTTAAAATGGGCTGCTCTTTGTCTCCAAATAAGAATCCCAAACAGCAAAGAAAAATTTCTAATTGAGTGAATGCGTTAAAATGAAACCAACAAAACAACAAGCAGTATCAACAACTCAGGAGCTTTGGCATCGCCATTAACCCTAGGTCGAAGGTCAGAGAAAAATAAAATTACATTTGGGAGACCAAGTCTGTCATCATGTAGTCACACATGAACTTTGTTGTCACAGTCCTTCAACTCTGAGAACTCCTACGATGCACCATTTGAGTTAGCAAATCCTTATGATTAATGGACCGGAGATTGAGTAATAAAAGGCTACATTCCGGAAGGATGCAATCGATCTTCCAAGGGAAACTTTTCACCAAGCGTTTCGAATCCGATTTAATAAAAGCGTCGGAGATATTTGTTAAGAAAGAAAGCTAAAGAGGAAGAAGAATAGGAACGCAAATCAATCACACAAATAAAACATAACGATTTTACGTACGTCCACGGATTCACCCAATTTTCACTATATTTCCAAAGTTTCAAATGAAGTTACAAAAGCAGCCACTTGAAAAAGGACCTTAAATACGCTATAGTTAAAGGCACCCACAACACTGAGTGAAATAAAATCAGGCCCTCCGCATATGTCTTCATCATCAGTACGGCGCAGTAGTGATTCAATCATCAGTATTTCCAAGTGACTCAATAGCATTGGTCTCCACATATCAACAATATTCAACAAGCGAACAAGTTCAATACCATCTAAAAGGGCCCGAGCTTCAGCTTCATTGTTAGTTCCTCCACAAGACACTCACATTTACTCTTATGGTTCATTCTTAAATAACGACCTCCACCACATTCATTTGATATGATCCTCTTCACTTCGCTCGGCGCATCATCTACATTGTACAATAAGGACTTTTCCGAACCTTCAAAAACCTCGTTAGTCAGTCGATCGACAACTTGGTTTCCTTCTCGATATACATGTGATACCCAATATTTCGTAAATTCATTAAGCCGTTGACGTATTTCAGAGATCAAACTGAGTCGAATCCGCTTATTTTTTCATTCTCCGTTAATAGTCTAAAAAAGATACAGAGAATCACCTTCAATCCATATGTTCTTATCCCAACCTCTCTCTTTAGAAAATTCCAAGCCCCCGTTTAAGGGCTAGTGCCTCGGCAACAATTGCCGATTTAGAGCCAATTCTTTCGGCATAACATAAGAGTGCGGATCCGTTGTGGTCTCTACATACGCTACCAATGCTTGCTTCTCCGTTACGACGCGAAGCTCCATCAAAATTCAGTTTAATGTATCCTTTCTGAGGTGGTATCCAATGCACAACAATTGCATCTTTAAAGCTGATTCTTTGGGCATAACAGAATGTGAATTCGTTGTGGTCAATTGCCTGTTTAAAGTTGATTCTTTGAGCAGAACAGAGTGTGGATCCGTTGTGGTCTCTGAATACTCTACAATTGGTTGCTTCTCCATTCGATGCTCCATGAAAATCTATTTTCATGTGTCCTTTCTGTAAAACTTGATCAACAAAGGTACCATAATCATCGATATAAACCACCATCATTCTCCAACAGTAACGTTTCCTGCAGATTGAAAGAATAACTTAATGAATTACAGAAATAAAAAAATTGATTAATACATTTAATGGCTTTACAAAATTCAAAATGTTTTCATCTGATAAAAATTAAAAATCCCGTCCTAAATTTATCCAATATACTTACAAATTTCCACTTGAATTGAACTATGCTTTAAATAATTTCCAGTTAAAAATGCGTTTAAACTGATTTTCTCTTTAAAAAAGTTACATCATATGTCAAACAATCTTTATAGAATGGACAAGACTCTCTTGACAGGCATTTATGTGCTAAAATCGTGCCACATGACATATTAGGAAACCACAATTCAATTGTGTGAGATAAATTTTTTCTATTTAGTGGTGATAGATCGTTTTAATTTCATTTGGTATTTAAACGCCGGTCAGGAACCATTATCCTTTAAAGATTTAATGGTAGTGTTATTATCACCACCTTCATTGTACCTCACTTAAACAAAGGAAAAGTCCGTTGACTACTTTAAATCGATGATAGAGTCATTTTCCTCCCAATTTTTACACAATAAATGTTGATATCATGGGCCTCTTATAAGATGGTCAAATATTGAATCACGTGACACAAATCCCTAAAAAGTAAATGTGAACCACATCTAATCATGATCGTGTTCTCTTTTGGGATTTGTGCCACAAAATTAACATCTAAACGCTTGATTATTGGGCTATGAGCTCAAGATTGATTTTGTGAAAAGATTGGGACAAAAATGATTCCATCATCCGATTTAAACTCCAAACATATTTTTCCATTGTTTAAGTGAGATGGTAACATAAAGTGGTGTGGTAGTAACACTAACACCAGCCAAATTTAACTTGGTCCTACTCCACGAGTCAACAATTTTAAATGTGGTTAACTGTTAAAATTATAAAATGAAAAGAAGAAAATAAGAAAAAGGTGAAAGAGAGAAGTAAATAGAAATATAGAAAAGACATATTGCCACATTACATTTACTTTACAATGCGTTTCAATATTCTCGAAAAAAAAATGTAAAAAATAAGATTACAAATATAACCGTGTGGTAGCTATCAATGAGTACCTTTAAATCCACCCACCAATTCTTTGAGCTCACTCACGTTGAAACACATTGAATGCATTGAATCAGACGATGAAAATTCTTTATCGCCTCAATCTTTCACACGATGGATCTTGATATCATGGCGCCATTAGGCGATCGATTTTTTTTCATGGGGTGCACAATTAAAAAAGTGACCTTAAAATCAATTTTGAGCTTGCACGTGATGTTAAATTCACTTTTTTGAGACGTGTACCACGTGAAATAAAACACCAGCCGTCTACTGGTATGCCCATGATCTCAAGATCGATCGTGTGAAAGATTGGGAGGATAAACGATGTCCATCGTCCGATTCAACACAGTCAATGCATTTCAGCATAGGTGAACTCAAAGATTCGGTGGGTGGATTTAAAGGCACTCTTATCAAATAAGGTAAACTCTAATAGTCCCTTTCAAGTTGGAATGTGAACATTGAGAGCATCCAACTTTAACTTCAAATGGTGATGTCTTTCTTTGACCTTTTTATTTTCATGTGGATGTCTTTTCGTTGTCGTCTCTCACATTTTCTTTGATTTTTAATAATTCACATGATTTTTTTACATTTCTTTGGCCTTTTATTATTCGGATACAGTTTAACTTATATTTTTTTTAGACCTTATGTCTTTGTTTACGACCTGAGGAATCGTCAAAGCTTTTAGTGAATTATTACGAATCAATTTCATATAATAGTGACGAAAGAAAAAAAAAAATTTATGAATCAATAAACTTCAAGAAAATATGATAGCGAAAATAATATTACAAATAATCGTGAATGATTACAATTGATTTAGATTACTACAATTAGTTGAGATAATTGATATGTGATAGTTATCAAATAAGGCACGATGCCACCTAACTTCAAAACCTCTTGATGGCTTCGAATTAGATGATTAAGATGCTTTTCACCTCGAATCAGATGGTTAAGATGCTTTTTACCCCAATCTGCCACACGATGTATCTTGAGACCTCAAAGGAGGTCCAAATCTTCAAAAATTGAGAGCAACTACTTCGATACAAGTTTTTACATGACATACATCATGCTCAAAGGAGATTTTTTTATAGGATTTGTACCCCGGATCTCAAGATACATTATCGAGAAGATTGGCGTGAAAAATAATCTTGATCATCTAATTCGTCAGCCAATAATTATCAAAGAGGTTCGAACGGACCGAGACACTCTCATATTATGTGAACACGAACATAGGTACCATAATATAAAATTTATGATTTTATTTAATCTTAATAAAAAATAGTAATAATAAAAATTCAATTAAAAAATAAAATCCTATTACTTTGCGTTGAAGATGATACAGGAGATATTCTTCTTCTACTTTTTTATTTTATAAAGTATTTTATTTTTTATTTTTGACTTTTCTTTAAGCGATACTAAAGTATTTATCTTCACGCTAAAGATTTAAAACCGGTTCACCAGTCGGGCCAAAATGTTCGAATGACAAGGTCATATGTCCGAGCCGACCTAATCAGATCCCCAACCGCCCCACCCTATGCCCGACAAGAAATTCTGACCCGACAATATAGAAAACTTTTTATTTTCATAATTTACACATGCGCCTAACTCGAATCTTTATATGACCCCACGTCGGCTTCGTCGACCCTCAATTCTCCGAACCACCGATATTTTAATGGTAAACCAAACTCAATAAAAATAACCCATCTCTCTCTCTCAACCCTTTATAACTAAGTACCACGTCTCCTTTTAACACCCAACAGCAGCATGGAAGAAGACGCCATTTTCCCATCAGACTGACCTTGACTTCAGTGTGCCTCATCCACGTCCACCGACCGCACCTTCACCTCCTCCAGCGCATGAAGCAGCCCCAGCGTCACCCCGCATCTCTTGCGCGACCCCACCTGAAAACCGATCCACATTGGTCAGCAATCACGTCGCAACCAACCCCCTCATCCGATGGTTCTCTCCATCTCCGCCACCTCAAACTCACCCGCCACATCGGCAATGACAATCTTGGCCGTGTATCCTCTGCTGCCTTAAGAACTTCGACCGCGCAGATTTTGCTCTCAAGGTCGTAGACAGAGACCCTCAACACCGAAAAGCTCTCGCACGTGCAGATGGAAGGGCACGTGTTGTCTTCCTTCGACCACCCGTTTCTTCCTACGCTCTATTGGCTTCTCGACGTGTTACATTATACGTGCTTGATATATTATTGCGGGGACCTCCACCAAAGAGTGTTTTAAATGATCTTACCATTTATTGGCTTATGATCTTGAAATTTATATCGTTAAAATTTTTGCCATCAATTGAAGGGCTAGAAGTCCAAAAAAATCGTACTTTTTGAGGGATTCTAATCATCTGATATGTGCACTCTAGTATCAACGATTGTTCTTAAGTTTGATGGTTGATATTAAAGTTCACTGACCGATCGGATGGTTTACATTCACTTAAAAGCATGATCCTTTGGTGAGATATGTTCGAAGGATTGATTGCCACTTTGGGCAATTTAGATTGATCATAGATGCGTGTCACATGACGCAATAATAAATCACACGTCAATGGAGAGTTTAATGGTGGAAGATCATTTAAACACCATTTAGTGTTTAAATCTCGGTCATGAGCCATTATCATGGGACTGACTATCCTGACCATCATGTAACTTATCATCAATTGAAGGGCCATGGATCCAAAAATCACACTTTTTGGGAGATTCAAACCATTCGATCTGTGCACTCTAATATTAACGGTTGCTCTTAATTTTGATGACTGATATTAAAATTCACCGATCGGATGGTTTACGTCCACTTAGATACAAGACTAGTGCACACCAGTGCACCCAATTGCTACTCAATTGATGTTGGCTGAGTTCCCAGCCAATATTTAATACTCTTTCTTTATTTTAAAAGTTTAAAAAATATATTAAAAAATAATAAATATTTACAGAGGATATTTTATCCGATTTATATCAAATACATATGGGCCGATATGACCGGATATGGGCCGATAGATATTTGAACTATTTGACCCGATTTTCTACCATATATTAAAACAGGGGTATATACCGACTTAGAAGGGGCCTAATCCGATATCCGTCTCCAAGGATAGTGACCTTTACTTTTAACCTAATACAATTGGCCGATATGGATTGGGTATGGCCGATATTTACTTTTCTCACATCGTCACTTTTTATCTTGTCTTTTTAAATATAAGTTTCTTAAAATTATAGAGTGCCTTAAATTCACCCGCCAAATTTTTACATAATGAAGACATATGAAGCATAGCAATAAGTGATTTTTTTTTTGTCTTTAATAAATCATAAAACATATTAACGAACACTTGAAATACTATAAGCCAAAGTGGTCACCGTCCTCCAAGATACACGTGGAGCTCCACGTGACACCCAAAACAGTGTTTGGGTGCCAAGTGGAGCACAAGTGGACGGTATAGATCAATATTAAAAAAAAAAAATTGAAAAAAACATTTTAAACCTATAAGCCAAAGTTTGACGGGTTTCATTGGTCCACATTTCACGGTTCAAAAAACAGACGGTGGAGATGAGTTTTCAATTTTTTTTTTTCAAAGATGATCCAAGCAATGCACCCGAGCTCCACGTGGCATCGAAACAATATTTTGGGTGCCACGTGGAAGCTTGGAGGACGGTGACCGTCCTCCCATGATGGACGGAGGCCTTTTCCTATATATATAGTGGCGAATGCAGGATTTTCTTGAAAGGGGCACCTGTTATCAGGAGGCACCTGATATTGATATATTATATGGCTAACAAATTTTTTTCCCGCCCTTAGTTGAAATAGAATTTTTTTTTCCAACATCACAAAACCCTTTAAAAATATCAAACAATTTTAATTTTTAATAAAGCTGGAAAACACAAAAATGGTGTTTAAAATTATCTTACATTAAAATTAGACTTTTATCTCGTACCATTGAAGTATGATTTATCATTATGTAATGTAGAGCACATCTATTATCAATCTAAATTGTTCAAGTGACAATATTTCGGTGGAACATGTCTCAGCCCAAACAAACATGCCTATAAGTAGATTTGAACCATCTGATTGATGAACTTTAATATCAACTATTAAAACTAAATATACCGGTCGTTATTATACCTAGAACACTATTTTTGGGTATATTGCACTTCAATCCATGATCTATCACTTTGAGAGTACAAATCGCCAACATCTTAAGCCATTGATGTTGTAAGATCATTATAATACCATTTTGGTGTTTAAATGATAGACATGAGAGTTAGATCCAATTTTAAAATATTACTGTGAGTTTAGAAATGAATTTATGGTTAACATGACACCATTAATTAGGTATTTAGGAGTTAAGGTTTATAAATTTAGGCATATAGAAAGATATAGAGATAGAGAGAGATAGAGAGTCAGGGTAAGAGATCGTGCAGATTGTCGTGGAGCTCGAGAGGAGACTGCAATAGCCTTGCAGAGAAAGAGGAGAGAGAGAGAGCACCGAGAGAGAGAGAGGAGAGAACGCAGATTATGAAGAGAGAGAGAGAGGCTGATTGTGGAGAGAGAGAAAGAGCTCGGATTGAAAGAGTGGGGATGGGAATTTTTATTTACTTAAAACTGGCTTGGTTATTTGCAACTGAAGATTTGGTCTCTGAAATCAAAGGTTTGCAAGTTAAATCTTTGATTGCAGAGATTGAATATTTTATTTTATTTTATGGTGCCTTAAAAAAAAACCTTACTACTAGCGCTTAAAAGATTTTACAAGAGCTCGTGAGGGCCCGGGCCCCCACAAGCCTATACGTGCATCTGCCCTTATATATATATATATATATATATATATATATATATATATATATATCAAGAATGTATAAAAAATCGGCTGATACCGATACGGATTGGTTTTTGCCTAAACCAATACGTATCGCTATCGCCGATATGGGCCTGTATCAACCGATATGTATCGGGTATCAGCCGATACGTCTCGGTTTCAACCGAGTTATTTGTTTCTTTTAAAAAAAAAAAAAAAAATGGCCGATACGTAAGGGTATAGGCCGATTCGTATTGGCCTCAGGCAAACCGATACCCGAGATCAATATCCGATTTAACACCTTGATATGTATATATATATATATATATATATATATATATATATATATATATATATATATATATGGGCCTAGACTATACACTCGAGTGTAGAAAAAACAGATGTCACACTTGGGCACCACATGGCAACAATCATGGGAATCGAGTGCTACGGCAATTTGGATAATAACATCTCTCTCAACAAATTGGGCTCTATCCAAATGCATAACTAAAATTGTATTCAAAGATGTCTAAAATTAATCCTAATTTGAAAATCGCATGCCCCATGAATGGTGAAACCAAAACAATTGATCAATAATGCCCGTGACACGTGATTTAGCACCTGGCGCTTTTTGACAGCCGTAAGTTTCGCAATCCAAACTAGTTGACAGCCGAAAGTTTCGCAAATGCCATCACCTATTATACCATGTTTTAGGCATAAATGCTGCCGATCCAAACCCGAAGCTGGTGCTTGGCAGCAACCTGACCTTGCTGTTTTACAATCCAACCTCATGAGGACTCAGATTTCAAAAAAAATTAAAATTTCTGCAATTCCTTGGCGGATCAAATATTTTTTTTTTCAGTTTAATTTAAACGGTTGAGTTCGGTTCTACTTGAACATGATATTTATGATTTTTATTTTATCAAGAAAAAATAGTAATAATAAAAATTTAAATAAAAAGTAAAATCTCTTGTCCATCGACACAGTTAAAAGTTGACATTAACAAAGGTCGGTAAACCTTAAAAGTCCAAGCGTGTAAGTTATTGAGAATCATTTAATGATAATCGAGGATTGAGGATTGGACTTTTACACTCCAGCAAAAAATGCCACACTCATGTGTCCGATCAATTTCATGTGGCATGATCAATCTTAAACAACACCCGTTTTTTATTGATCACACATGGGACATATGATTTAAAAAAAAAAAAGAGTAAGAATACAAATCAATCACACATACAACATAACGATTTTACGTGGTTCGGCAATGGTGCCTACCTCCACGGATTCACCCAGTTTTCACTATATTTCCAGAGTTTCAAATGAGGTTACAAAAGCAGCCACTTGAAAAAGTACATTAAATACGCTGTAGTTAAAACCAGCCACTCGAAAAAGGACATTAAATACGCTGTAGTTAAAGGCACCCACAACACCGAGTGAAATAAAATCAAGCCCTCCGCATATGTCTTGATCATCGGTATGGCACAATAGTAGTTCGATTATCAGTACTTCCAAGTGACTCAATAGCATTTGTCTCCAAATATCAACAATATTCAACATGCGAACAAGTTCAATACTGTCTAAAAGGGCTCCAGCTTCAGCTTCATTATTAGTTCCTCCACAAGACACTCGCATTTACTCTTATGGTTCATTCTTAAATAACAACCTCCACCACATTCATTTGATATGATCCTCTTCACTTCGCTCGGCGCATCATCTGCTTTGCACAATAAAGATTTTTTCGAACCTTCAAAAACCTCTTTAGTCAGTCGATCGGCAACTTCGTTTCCTTCTCGATACACATGTGATACCCAATAATTCGTAAATTCACTAAGCCGTTGACGTATTTCAGAGATCAAACTGAGTCGAATACCCTTATTTTTTCGTTCTCCATTAATAGTCTGAAAAAGATACAGAGCATCACCTTCAATCCATATGTTCTTATCCCAACCCCTCTCTTTAGCCAATTCCAAGCCCCGCTTAAGGGCCAGTGCCTCCGCAACAATTGCCGGTTTAGAGCCGATTCTTTCGGCATAACATAAGAGTGCGGATCCATTGTGGTCTCTAAATACGCCACCAATGCTTGCTTCTCCGTTACGACGCGAAGCTCCATCAAAATTCAGTTTAATGTATCCTTTTTGAGGTGGTATCCAATGAACAACAATTGCATCTTTAAAGCTAATTCTTTGTGCATAACAGAATGTGAATCCGTTGTGGTCAATTGCTTGTTTAAAGTTGATTCTTTGAGCAGAACAGAGTGTGGATCCGTTGTGGTCTCTGAATACTCTACAATTGGTTGCTTCTCCACTAGCTGCTCCATCAAAATCTATTTTCATGTGCCCTTTTTGTAAAACTTGATCAACAAAGGTACCATAATCATCGATATAAACCACCATCGTTCTCCAACAGTAACGTTTCCTGCTTGAAAGAATAAAATTTGATCAAGAAATTTAATTGCTTTACAAAATTCAAAATTTTTTCATCAGATAAAAATTAAAAATCCCATCCTAAATTTATCCAATATACTTACAAATTTCCACTTGAATTGAACTATGCTTTAAATAGTTTCTAGTTAAAAAGGCGTTTAAACTGATTTTCTCTTTCAAAAATTTTACATCATATGTCAAACAATCTTTATAGACTGGACAAGACTCTCTTGACAGGCATTTATGTGCTAAAATGATGCTTAAATGATCATATACCATTGATGGGATCAACGTGTGAGTAAAACACACATTCAAAGTGATACATCAAAAGTTAAAAGCCAGTGGGCCCAAAAACCAAATTTTTTTAGGAGGTTTTAATCAGCAAATCTGTGCACTCTAATACCAATGGGTGCATATAGTATTAACGCCTTGACGGCTTCGAATCAGACGATCAGGATTTCACCCCAATCTGCGACGCGATGTATCTTGAGTTCGTAAACCCTCCGACTTTTAATCCATGAGATACAAATCTTCAAAAAATTGAGAGCAACTACTTCCACAAAGATTTGTATGTTTATGATCTCAAGATTGGGGTGAAAAACCACCTTCATCATCTAATTCTAAGTTTTAAGGAGTTTCGAATGGAGACGCTCGGATATCATGTGAGCATGAACGAGGTACCCTAAAATAAAATTTATGATTTTATTTTATCTTAATAAAAAATAGTAATAATAAAAATTCAACTAAAAAATAAAATCCTATTACCTTTACGTTGAAGATGATACGGGCGATCTTCTACTTCTTTATTTTATGAAGTATTTTATTTTTATTTAAAACCGGGTTAGTGAAGGGTTCGACCAAAATGCTCCAATGACAAGATGACATGTGTCTGAGCGGACCCAACCAGATGGTGTAGCCGACCCAACCACAACCGTTAGTGCATCCCACCTTATGCCCGACCAGAAATTCTGACTTGACAATATACAAAACTTCTATTTTAAAATCACATGCCCCCCGTGAATGATCACAAGTGGGCCAGTCATGGGTTAATCTATAGTGACCAAATTCTCTGACCTTTTGAAAAAGATGCAAATAGTTTGCAAATTTTTTTTTAAAAATGAATAAAATTATAATTATAGACAACTTTTCCATAAAAAAATCTAAAATTGAAGAATTATTTGCAAGTTTAACAAATTATTCACAAATTTCCCCAAATTTTGTCCAAATTTTTCTGTTTTTTTTAAATATATTTTTTTTATAATTTTTCTCTTTTATATTTCCTAATTTTGACCATTTCTTTCCGAAATTGATAATCTTACCAGATTTCAAGCCGATTTATTCATGAACCTCTACTTGGGCACTTTGGCTCAATCGAAAAAAAAAAAAATAAAAAATCCATAACAATAATAGTTATTGCACATTGTTCAATACCATCAAAAATGGTGATTGGAGATATGGGTAAAAGTCCAATAGTCCAATAGTCAAATTTGCTGGCTTGAAATTTGCTTTCTAACCATCATAATTTCGTAGACTTTGATCGCTGAATAAAAGGTTTCCTACAATTAGGTCTTTTCTAGAGGACTTCAAATGAGGACCACCAATCTTTGATAGCGCCTGCCTTCAAACGTCAGAATCCCACAGAGAATGAGACGATCAAGATAGTGTCACACCAATCTTCAAGACGATGGATCTTGAGACCATGAACGTTCTGTTCTTATATTCCACGTGGTACAAGATTGGGGTGATAAACGTCTTGATCGTATAATTCGAAGTCTTCGATAGGCTTTCGGGGTCGAAGGTAGGCGCCCTCAGAATTTTCTTGAGGTACCCTAAATTTACATTTATGATTTTATTTCAGGTAAAGAATAGTAATAATAAAAATTCAACTTAAAAATAAAATTCTTTTACCTGTGTTGAAGATGATACCAGAGATCTTCTACCTGTTTATTCTTACCCGAACTGCTTAGAAGCCTTTGTATCTTAAATATATATATATTTATTTATGTATTCTTTAGTTTAAGCAAAAAGATTTAAAAACGGTTTTAATTCTTTTGTAGATCCAGATAGCTAAAATGAGATACGAAGAGCTAAGTGTCTCAACGGCCGAGTGACAAGTAAGAGTAATAAGGTCGTTGGCTCCAACCGATATTCAGTCATAACATAATTGAAAATGGTTTTAATTCTAATCAAACAGCTGTACTCCTAATACAAGTAGGAGACTAATATAATTAGACTTCTAATAGGATTATAAAACTAAATCAATCAGATTTCCAGTAGGATTAGGAGATTAAATTAAATAAAATCCCAACAGGAATAGGAAAATCAAACCAGTTACATTAAAGGCAACCCACAACTGCTAACGTTCGCCGGCAGATGATTCAGTAAAAGAGTTTAACCCATAAGCACCCACTCTCCTTAAAGCGTGATTATTGACGTGTTGTAGCGTCGATAAATATCTGCAGCTGGCGATCGCATTTTCTCAAGTATTCTTCATTTAGAATTTGCCTCTTTAATTTCAGCATTTAATATTTCCTAATTTATTACTCCATCATTGCCATTGTCAGAGTCGGCTTAGGATAGAATTGGGCCACTTATTTCAGGGACCAAGAGGAACCCATAAAAAGCGTGCACCAATAATAGCATCCATTACATCTTCCCAAAACCAAGAAAATAAAAATAAAAATGTCTCGAGAGTCTCAAATATTCAAAGAAAAAAAAGAGCCTAATCCTTATGAGCGCCCTTGGACTTCTTGCGCCGGCGCTAAGAACTGTGGTACATCCAAACATCTCCTACCTGAGACCATGCCTGAGATAGCCGGCCGAGCAACGAACGCAACTCCTTCTCGCGAGCATGTTGCAAGCATCATACCGGGAGGTCAATTTGAGGTAGGTTAAGGGCTGCAAAGCGAAAAGGCAAGGCCAAATCACTAAAGTACTTACCACTTCTATGTCCTGAAGACCAGCAATGTTACAATAATACTCAGCCTGATTCACCGCCGACTCATAGTTCTGCACAAAAGAGAAAAAAAAATGATGTCAGCTATAGCAGCGCAAAAGCAAACATTTTGTTGGAAAAAAAAGAGGTATATGGAAAAGAAAAACTCACCCCCAGGACCAGCTCGGGAGGAGGGGCCTTGAGACCACTGAGATATCTTGGGCCCGCTCGGTCACTTCCGCACACAGACTTGTAAGAAGGGCATCATCAAAGTGCCTAAAAGTCCCTTGTGGCTCAGCAGTCATACTCCCAGAAACACCCGTACCAGAGGGGTCTGAGGGACCAACACTCGAAGCCTCACTAGGACCAGCCGCTGCCTCCTCATCAGAATCGTCTCCCCCATTGAACTCGGGAAGGAAGCAGAGTTTCAGTCAGTCAAAGCAAAATTGAATCAAAACTACCAAGAACTTACATAAAAAGGATAATTACCTGAGAGCACAGACCGCCAAAGGTCAAAACGTTAGGACTGAGTATGAAGCACGGAAGGAGGGACTGATAGGGCAGGGACTCGTACCATATCTGATAACTCTCGGGCACAAGAAGATCATTAATGGGGACCCCATGATGGAGGAATCTGGCTGAGAGCTCCTCAATAGTACCCACAGGAGCCATAATGTCCGCAGGAGGAGCCTGCGGCACGGTAAAATGATCGCAGTATTGATGTACCACTCTCTCCCCTAGTTAATATGCCCTAGCCCAAGTAAAAGAAAATGATGCGGCGCTCAATGAAAAGGCGGGATGGACCCACAGCGGCTCGATCCCAGAAAAGAGAACCAACGTATGGATCAAACACGATCTGCAATGATAAAGAGAATCCTATTAGTCAACAAACGACACCAAACCCCAAAAAAGAGGAGAGAAGAGGAAAGTACCCATACCTGCTCTGGGATCAGCAAGTCGAACTGGGACGTCAAACCCAACTCTAAATGCTTCATTCCGACATCCCTGCGGCAGTTATTATGCCAGTTCCTCATAAGCGGATATGTGGGAACATCAGAGAAAAGGAGAGGCGGCAGTGGAAGTGCAAATACCCCCCAAATCGAAAAGAGCGATGGCAGAAAAAGATGTGTGGAGGCGGGAGGTATAACTAGCTAATAAACCAAGGAAAGTGGGAGTCGGGGTTACCTCAATCGCAAGCTAGAAACCCGACAACGAACCGTGTCACCAATCGAATCTCGAGCCGAGCTGAACATTAGCACAGATATCCGGCCCCGATCATGGTGCACATGGTCCTAATTCCCCATAAAATCGACAAGAGGACAATGAGACCCGGCCGCCGCTAGCATTTGCAAAGAGAGTCTTGCCAAGGATGAAAAGGAGCGATATGCACGCCAACTTCATGGAATGCTCAAGCTCAATGGGGATATCCACATCCAGCTCCACCAATTCATTATCATTGAACAAATCGGTCAGCCAAGATAACTTAATCTCTGAGCCATGCTGATCTATGTCGAAATATGACTATATTTCGCACCCTAAATACTAACATTTAGCTATCCGATGAAGGCATTCAAACCACGATAGTTTTAGTGGTTTCAGGTGTTACGGACCGTGGGATGTTGAAAGAGCTTAAGTGAATAAAATTAAGGGACTATATGAACTTTGGACCATGGAGCCAGCGGAAGCACTGAAATCCGTGAAAAAGACTGATTGGTCTAGCCACAGTTTCAAGAGTTAAATATGTCACATGCCCATTTCAATCGATTGAGATTTGAAACTCAATCGATTGAGTTTAAAAAGTTGCCTAAAAATCAATAGATTGATTTCCAAAATCAATAGATTGATTTCCAAAAATCAATAGATTGATTTTGGGAATGCAAATGAGCCGCCAAAATCAATAGATTGAATTTGGAATTCAATAGATTGATTTCCAAAATCAATAGATTGAATTCAATAGATTGATTTTCGAAAATCAATCGATTGAATTCCTTAAATTCAATAGATTGATTTTGGGAATGCAAATAACCCTCCAAAATTCGAATTTTGAATTCAATCGATTGAATTCAAAATTCAATCGATTGATTTCAAAATTCAATCTATTGATTCGGATATGGAATAATTTTAGCCCGGGCCCTATTTAAGCAACAGGATGTTTAGGGTTCTGGGGGACTTCTGCTCGGTAGATTTTCTTAGGGCCTTTAGCAATTTTTTTTCTTTGTTATTTTTAGTTTTGTATTTAGATAAAAAGCTGTGTAAGGTTGTGATATTCTCCAAAAAGATCAAGCGGTTGATAAATAAAAGAGCAATTTTTGTGATGGCTTTCGATTTACATTGTGCGTGTGGATCAAGGATGAGGGGCTAAACCCCTCGTTCAAGGAGGAAGCGACCCCTAGATGAGTAACTAACTTACTTTTAAGCTTACAATTTCTTGTTAGAATTGTTGAATCGTACGGCTTTTAGTGTGTGCTTCATTGTGTTATCATCGAATACTCGTTTATAGCCGTCGACCGTGTGATCGGCGACAATAAACGAATATTCCACCTAGATCGATCTTGTAGATCGATATAGGATGCCGTGCGATTGATTCTTACGGTTGTGATTTCGAATTTGAGATACGCTATGCCTTTCGCATGATGCATGCCGTGATTGGATGCGTCATAGTGTTCGGATAGGGTATGCCGAATCAATAATTGCATTTTCATCGATTCGTTTTTCTTGTAGTTAAATGATGGTATAATGATTTAACATGAAATTGTGTGGTTGATTGTAGAAAAGTTATAAATCTAGGGTTAGCAACTCCTTGATCATTTCATCATTGTTAATTTCTTAATCATAGTTCATCCGTGCATAGCTTGATTTAGTTCTTTTGATTATTGCATTGTGTAGTGGTAAATCTTGACAATGAAATCTCTCACCCTTGGTACTTCCTTGGGTCTTTGAAATCTCTTTAAAATTAATCTAATTTTGCGCTTCCCTGTGGGTTCGACACCCTTAATTTCACCGTGCTACAATCGAACTTGTGCACTTGCAAGGGTATACTTTAAAACCGATCACATGCATATCCCGGGAAGTGGGATAATTTCTGATTAATTGAACCACCTCATCTCGACCGGGTACGCGAAGGCTAGTCACTGGTGTGCCCCCTATCCGAATCCCCATAATCATCGACCAATCAATGGGGGTGAGGGTCATCTCGGCCACTGCCATGTGGAAAGTCATGGTCTCCGGCCGAAAGCGCTCAATAAGGGCCTTCAAATAAGCCGTATCGCCCCTCATGGCAGGGCACAATAGGAAATCCCCAAAATTGGCCTGGGCGAGGAGAAACTTCACAACCTGAGGGAGATAGTGGCAAAGGCGCTAGAGGTCAAACCAACCTCCACGGAACATGATTGAGGGCAAGTCCTGCATCAAAACAAAGAAGTGTCAGATCCTGAAGATAAAGCAAGCTCGCACAAAGAAAAACAACAAAGCTTATTCATTACCTTGTCGGCAATTCCAAAATTCGAGCTATGAGCATATTGCTGATAGAGAAGACCAGCACGGGCAACCTCGCTCTGCATCTCGTACCAAAGATGGGAAGAGTGCTGCATCAAGAAAGAACCGGCTTTCAGCCTCCCGAGGACCGTAGACCACCCTCCGGGCCCCTCCTATCCCTTGCCCTTCTTCTGCCCATGCTCCTCCTCACCAACATTCTCGAGGAGACAAGAAGCAACAATATCGTAGATATGTCAATAGCTAGAAATCAATTGATACAGCCAAAAAGAAGGTAACTATGCCCTTCATGTTCCATCAATCATAATCATCATCATTGTTAATAAATACATCAAAAAAGGGGGGGGGGGGGGGGGTGAGACCCATAGCCCCCCCACATTTCAAAAAAAAAATCATCATCTAGTTTCAAAAAAAGTTTGCTTGAGAAAGAGAGAAAAAGAGTTTCAAATAAACAATATATATATATATAAATGCGTACATACATAAGCACAAAAAAAGAAGAAAAAAAAGTTAAAAAATCTGCATGAATCATTTTGCTTCAAAAAAAAGGGACCTAATTCATATCAATGGCTCAAGAACATCTAATAGAAAAGGGAAAGTGAAGAAGATTAGGCATCATGAAAATCATCAAAGCCACGTGCCAATGCATTACAAAATAAAATCAAACGGGTCACAAATAATCACAATGCAAAAGAAAAGTGTCATCCATTCATCATCTAAACATGCAAGAATCCTAACCACATTGCAAATAATTCAAAAAGAATCAAAGAAAATGAGGTTAAAATGATTACCTTCAAGAAAATCGATCCTTGATCTCGCGTAGAGCGTGTGTTTGATCTGTGAGAGTGAACGCCGACAATGGAACGATGTTGAAATCGATTTAGGAGAACCCTAGGAGGAGGTTCTATTTTGGCTTAGAGAGGGGGGAAGAGAGAATTTTAAAAATAGCCCCTTGTGCCTCGGGCTCGGGTGTTTTAAAAGCCCCCCAGTTTTGGCTTAGCGTGTATAGTATACACGCCAGGCAACCCAATTTGGGCCTGGTGTGTATATTCCAGGCATGTTTGGACCCAATTTGGGCCTGGCATGTATAATATACACGCCAAGCTATCCCTAGTTAAGTTTGGCTTGGCGTGTATATTATACACACCGAGCCTGGTCTCCCCTTTGACCCCTAAAGGTGCACACGCCCCCAAAAGCGCATCGATCTCCATTCAATCCGCCCGGGAGGCTGTGCTAAAATAAATGGCTTGAGATCGATAGGCATCCCAAGCAAATAAAAAAAAAAAACACAAAAGCAATCGTAAAATAATATATATATATATATATATGTGTGTGTGTATGTGTGTGTGCATATTTATATCCAAAAAAAAAGAAGCGGCACGTACTCTAAAAAAATGTTGCGATATCAATTCGCTCCGCTCGGGTAGTCATGCTAAATTAACTTCGGGATTATTGGGTTCGCCCAAAGACCTCGAGCCCTGTTTCACGTAGGGGCACTTGCGGACAATCAAATGGGGCAGACAATACCTCATGGGATTGGACGCAAACTATGGATCTTCGCGTTTTTGTCTCACGTCTATCTTTAAGTATGGGTCGATCACCCTCTTACTTATGGAGTTGTTATATTTAGAATAAAACTCAAACATCAAACATCTTCAATCATCTCGAGAAGCGAACATTTATTCTAGCATATTGGGCTTTCGCAACACGCTCCATCTCGGTTATGCCCAATAATGTCGCTAAGCGCTTGGGGACTGAAAAACCTTGAGGGACGGACGTTTTTCCCGACATACAGGGCTTCCGTTTACTCACCATGTTACCCACCTAATGTTTGAGGTTTGTTCTGAATACGGTGGACCCGTCAGTGTTGCCTTGGGCCTCTTCGAATGTCTCTTATCTTTGTCATTCGATTATTAGTGATCAGATACCAAAGAGGGGCATTTGTATACACCCAAAATTTGCCCAAGGCCTGATCGAGACATACTTCGAGAGAGGTGATCAGTGCCGAAATGTGATTATATTTCTCACTTTAATTCCTATATTTAGCTGTCCGATGAAAGAATCTGATGGCTGTTATATAGTTTTAGTGGTTGCAAGTGTTTCTGACCATTGGATCGTTAAAGAGCATAAAAAAGAACAATTAAGGGTTACACAGGAACAGTAGACCAAGAGGTCAATAGAAGCATCAAAATCCGTAAAAGCAAGTGATTGGCCTAAACATCCACTTGGAGAATGAAGACACTATCCCTATGTGTCAATTGATTGAGCACTGAATGCCAATCGATTGACAATAAAAGACAGTTTGCCTCCTCATTTAGGGTTTGAACTCAATCGATTGAGAATAAAATCTCAATCAATTGAGCCTATTAGGGAATTGTTTTGCCTTATTTAAGAAAAGCTACGGCTTAGGGTTGGGGAATCTTGGCCCTTTAGAACTCTCTTTGTGTTTTTCTTTTAGTTTGGTTCCGCTCTGAGTAGATTGTAGTAGGTTTTGATTTTTCTTCTTCTCTACAATTTCTAAGCATAGATTGAACCTAGGAACAAAAGCATTGTAAAGAAAGATTTTGTGATAAATAAAAGAGAATTATTAAAAAGATGTCTTGATCTACAACGGGCTTGTACAACACCGAGGATGAGCGGCTAAAGTCATTTGCTCAAGGAGGAAGCGAACCGTAGATAAGTAAATGCTTATTATTTTATTGCTTTTACAATTTCATGGTATTGTCATTGAATCATTCATCATGAGTGTGTGCTTAATTGAATATTATCGAGTCTTTGTTTACAGCTATTGATCGTAGTTATCAACGACCGTAAAAGAAGCACTCCATCTAGATATGTTCTTGCAGGCCGATCTAGGCTGCAGAACGATTGATTTATCATTGTCGTGACTTAGAATTTTGAGATACACTATACTTTTTACATGATTCATACCGATGATAAATGAGTCATAGTTTTTAGATAGGATATACCGGATCAAGAGTCACGTTCTTCTCGATTCATTTGTTTTCCTAATAAATGATGGTGTTTTGACTTAAAATGAAATTGTGAGATTGAATGGTAGAAAAGTTACGAATCGATGGTTAGCTAACTCCTTGATCATATCATAAAGTGTCATTTTTCTTTATCATAAATTATTCTGGCTAAGATTGATTTTCTTTCATTGCATTTAGAATTGTGTGGGTTTCTCCCCCTTGGTACTTCCTCGTGTTTCTTAAATCGCTTTAAGGATTAATTAAATTTCATGTTTTCCTATGAGTTCAACACCCTTGATGTCACCGTGCTACAACCGAACTTGTACACTTGCAAGGGTAACATTTAAAATCGATCAAGAGGCTCACTCTCGAGCTTCTGATAGCATTTCTCATACCCTTAAGAACCTTCTTTAACCCTTAGGAACATTCCCAAATCCTTAGGAATTACCCCCAACCTTTAGAAACCTCTTCGAACCCACAGTTAATCCTCCCTGGCAACGGTCAGAGGGAGATACACCAAGGATGGTAGGGACCTCTACTGAGATTGAATCTTATATCATTGAAAAGTAGAGGTTCCCAGCTTTCCAATAAACCAAGAATCACCTCAATCCGAGTTGTACATCAAAAGATATGGTAATCCAAAGTTTCGAGCCTAGAACCCTCGACCGGTTCGGAGCCTCTCGAGAACTTCTCGAGGAGTTGGGAATGCTTGGCGTGTGTAATATACACGCCAGGCCATATCTTTCCCAGAAATGGCTTGGTGTGTATAATATACATGCCAAACATGAATGGGCCCCATTGCGAGCTTTGGACTTCTAGGACACTGTACACATGCCTGGGGTGGATAAAACACACGCCAGGCTTAGGTACAGTAACCTCTGATTTTTACTCGAAATTCACTTTTGGGGTTTGACTTGTTGACTATCCCAATGTTTAGGGTGAGTTTCATTAGGATTGTTGCACCATCATTTACCCTATTTGCAACCCTCTAGTCATTTGAAACCTCACCCTATCATCTACCATTGAACCCATTCTCACACATATCCCCAACCTTAAGATCCTAGGAAACGTTAGATATTAGGATTACCGAATTGCTAATCCTAATTAGCTTTTAAGTACCCCCTAATCCTATCTTTTTGTATAAATAGAGAGGCACCCCCCCTTGCAAATGGCTGAAAAAAAATTCAAAGAGAGAAAAAAGATTAAGAGAGCATTTTCCTCCCTTTGGTGCACCATCCCCATACAAATTATAGAATCTCAAAGTCCCCTTTAGACTCCACCTTCCATAAAGAATCTCTTAGTTTAGGTGAGAGCTACCCCCTAGCCCTCCTCTCCTACCCCTTAGCTATCAAGCTTTAAAGGTTAGAATCTACCCTTCACCCGCTCAAGCTATCGGAAGCTCATCAAGTGCACCTACGCGAAGGTCCACGGTCGTGCTACAAGGGCCCGAGAACTCCGGCTCTCCCCTCTAATCATCGACCTTCTTAGCTTTTCCTTTATCCTTGAATTTGTGTCGTTACGCCGCCGAAATCTCCGTAATTGCGGAGGGGCACAAATAGGATCGAAGTGTCTTCGGGCAAGAGGAAGTGCTCTTTTCATTTTTATTTCCTTTTATTTTGGTTATAAGTAGAGACCGCTTATCAGCGGGTTGATCGGGTGCTTAACACCTTCCTGATCGATAACCGAAGCCCCTACCCAAGAGCCTTTGGTGTGGATCGATAAATCAGAGTCATATTTGGCACTTCGGTACATTTAATATTGATTTGAGGTTTCCGGGGATACTAAAAGCTCCGGGTGACGACTCTAATTTTATTTAAGCGAGCGTATCGTCGCGACGGACTCGCGAGAGCCCACGATTGCACACAAAATTTTCATGCCACTGTTTAGGAGCCTGTTTTAGACCATATAGGGACCTAATAAGTTTATAAACTTTATTTTCATGTCCCTGCATGATAAAACCCTCTGGTTGTTCCATATATACTTTTTCTTTAAGTTCATCATTCAAAAAGGTTGTTTTAACATTCATTTGATGAACCTTAAGTTTATATATGGAAGCAATAGCAAATAATATCCTGATTGAAGAAATCCTAGCCACTAGAGCATAGGTATCAAAATAATCAATGCCATGCTTTTGTCTAAAACCTTTGGCAACAAGTCTAGCCTTAAACTTATTTATAGTGCCATTAGGATTAAGTTTCCTTTTGAATATCCACTTACAACCAATAGGTTTAGATCCTATGGTAAATCTACTAATTCCCATGTATTATTGGATATAATAGAATCCATTTCATCATTTATGGTTTCTTTCCAAAATGCGGAATCAATAGATTTAATAGCTTCATCAAATATTCTAGGATCTTCATCGATATTCAAAATAAACTTTATTTTCTTAATTTTCTCATTTCTAGTTCCTTCTACAAGATAAATATAGAAATCAAAACCAAAATTAGTGGCATTTTTAAGTCTTTTACTTCTTCTAGGTTCCATCTCTTCATCTTCATTAATAGAGAGATGAGGAGAATTAGAAAATTCCTCTACGTCAGAGGAAGCAAGAGGTTTAGGAATAATAGAGAATTTATTCTCATAGAATATTGTATCTCTTGATTCAAAAATTGAATCTTTTTAAAAAATATTATTATGCTCACATACCAAAAATCTGTATGTAGGACTGTTGATAGAATATCCTACGAAAATACATTCTATAACTTTAGGACTCAATTTTGTACGTTTATAATCGGGTACCCTAACTAGCGCTCTACAACCCCATACTTTTAAATAATACAATTTCAAAAGTTTATTCTTCCAAACTTCATATAAAGTTTTAGTAGACTTCTTATGAGGTATCCGATTTAAAATATAACAAGTAGTTAGTAAAGCTTCGCCCCATAAATTTGAATTCAGAACATAATTTATTAACATAGAATTTACCATTTCTACTAGAGTCCATTTTTTCTTTCGGCAATTTCATTGGATTGAGGAGAATATGGAGCAATTACTTTATGAATAATTTCATACTTGTCACAAAAATCTGAAAATTCATGTGACATGCATTCGCCTCCCCTATTTGAACGTAATGCCTTAATTTTTAAATCTTATTGATTTTCGACTAAGGCCTTATAAGAGATAAATTTACTAAATACTTCCTTTTTTAATTGAAGAAAGAAAACATATGTAAATCTAGAACAATCATCAATAAAAGTGATGAACTATCTTTTTCCGCCTTTAGTAGTAATATTATTCAAACTACACAAATCAGTATGAATTAAATCTAATAGTTTAGATTGTCTTTCAACACTTTTAAATGGCTTCTTAGTCAATTTAGATTGGACATAAATACTATATCTATTTTTACCATAATCTATATGTATTTTAGGAAGAAGTTCTAATTTAACCAAATTTTTCATAGAACGTAAATTTAAATGCCCTAATCTATCATGCCGTAAATAAATTGAGTCATACATATAAATCGAAGAAGTAAATTTCTCATTAATATTGAACTTACACATTCCGCAAGAGGCATACCCCTTGCCTACAAATATCCCTTTCTTAGAAAGTATAATGGAATTGGATTCGATCACAATTTTGAATCCACTGTTTGTTAAGAATACAAGCCGATGCAAGATTCTTTCGAATTTCAAGGACATGAAGTACATCATTCAGGATTTCAGAGTGACAGATTTTCTCGAAGTAAAGTTTAAAACAACTCTGCCTTAGCCTACCCACTTTGGAAATAGTGAAATTTTCCATGAACAATTCATGTCCATCATGCTCCTTTCTCATAGGACACAAAATCATTCCTATCAGAGGTCGCATGCCTAGTAGCCCTAGAATCGAGCCACCATTCATTTCCAGCATCTACTATGTGGACTTCGGAGATCACCGCAATAAGATCTTCTTCACCCACAATGTTTGCCTGATTTTTATTCTTCAAGAAATCTCGGCAATCATGTTTGAAATGGTCGGATTTCTTGCAATAAAAACAAGTACCCTTCTTTACCTTTTCCTTGTCTTTTCCTCTCTTGAAATCCTTCTTATTTGGCTACTGTTTGAAGTTCTTCCCTTTATTCTTCTTCTTCGATGTGGATATATCTTCAACAATGTGAGCATTAGAGACATGTTTGGTTTTCTCTTCCTCCTTGTCACGTAGACGAACCTCTTCTTCTATGCGAAGATGAGTCAAGAGTTTCTCCATAGTACGATCTTCTTTCGTATGTTTCAAACTCTTATGGTAGTCTTTCCATCCCAACGGTAATTTTGCAATAATCGCAGAGACTTGAAAACCTTCGTCTATTGTGCTTCTTTCAGTCACAAGTTTGTTAATCTGCATCTGGTGCACAAGATTATCTTCATCCACAAGATAATTTACATCTGGTGCACTTGCTCCAAAATATGTTTAGAATCATACATCATAAAATTAAATAACTCACTAAATATGCGCTCGCTTCCTCGACTTTGTATTTCCGTTCAAGAGCCTCCAAGATCTCCTTTGCATCTTGTAAGTTTGATAGACATCAAAAAGACAATCGGCGAGAGCGTTTAGAATATAGCCTTTGCACGTGTAATAGTCACTTTCCCATTTCGTACGGATTCTACCTTCTTCAAGTGTTTCATCTTTATGCTCCGATGGTGGTGAGTCCATAGTGATTACCATCGTTTGAAATTTGTGTCATTAAAGCACTCAAGTTTCGTGGTCTTCGTGTGGGAGAGATCCATCACCTTTTGTGTCATAAATATTATCTTAAAATTTTTAGAGAGTTGCACAAAAAATAATAGAAAATAGACTGAAAAAATAGCTTCAAGGCACGATTAGTTCGTTGTCTTTAAGAAAATATTTGTCCCTTATATGCAACGAGATATCAGTAAATTCGCCTCCATAATACAATAAAGCCTCGGTGACCGTAGTTCATGCCCAACGAAACGAAGACACAGAATGCTCTGGTTGGCACACGAATTCTGAGGACTCGGATGTAGGATTCGAAATTACAAGTAAATTAGAATCCCACCTCGGGCCTTTATTTATAACTTTCGGACCACCTTTTTAGGGGCAGTTGTGCCTGTCAGTTGCTTGCAATCAAGGGCCGTGATCGATCAAATCAACGGTTGCAAGGATCCAATGGTCACACTCGCTTATAACTTTTGGTGTTCAACAGTCATTAATTGACTTGTCCGAATCCGGAATCCGACCATTTCAATAAACGATCGGAAACTACCTGGTGCACACATGCGGTGCACATGTGTGAAGTCAATCCGTGCTCGGTCAATAAGTCAACCAATCAGACCATCTCCGAGCAAATAGGAAAGGCTCCTTGTGAAGTATAAAGTGCGCCTTAAAAGCGCCAATTGTGTCATTCAGACATGCGCGCAAGATGTGCATGTGGCGGTGAACCGCCGCTACGATCTATGTTCCTCTTTTCAAGTCAAACAATATGAAAGGTAAGTTTCCATATATGTGGCATGGATCTTTCTTGTAAAATAGTGAGGTGGGAGAAAACTTTTGCAACACTTTTAAGCATGTAGTGGGAAATGTTTCCCTCCGAAATTAGTTCAAAATTCAAATCACTTTGACTTGAAGGTTGAAGGTTTAAGTATTGGCAAAATCATCTTTTCTAATATGGAACTAAAAAATTTAAGGAACCATTTGAAGATAAACAAACTAATAAATAAATATTATTAAATTAATAATAAATATTTATTTTGTTAAATATTTAACACAAATCTCCGATACAACCCTGCAATGAAGGAAAAGGTGATTAGCCGACTCCTCATATTGTAAACACATCACGCATCTATTCTGCACATCTCTATCTCGCCTAATCAACTGGTCCACCATCAAAATCCGGCCCCACATGACTATCCAAGCAAAGAACTTCACTTTGGAGGGAATGGGGGCTATCCACAACCTCGCCCAATCACTTTGGGGACCAGCACCTGCATTCGTAATTCAGACGGTTTCTCTTCACAGTGTGAACCAAAGAGTAAAAGGGAAGAAAATGTTGAAACTCATCTTCCATTAGCATCTGCCTTGTAGCGATATTCCATACCGAAGTACCCCCTTGATCAAGATAGAGATCAGCCACCCAACACTGTGTGTCTGCCGCAATCTATGTTGGTTTTTGCAGCAGCTGTAGCATGGCCAGATCTAAATTTGATAGGAAATGGTCTTTGTGACGAAAATGTGGCAGCAGCTATAAGCCCACCAAATCAAAGTCCCAAAGTAAATTTTATGCCCACAATCCCAGTCTCTCCTGTAGATTCGGTTAACGGAACGAAACTGAATTCAAAATTTCGGTTGTCGGTTTGGTTCAGCCTGAACCAAAACTGAAGCAAAACAAATCCGTTCAATTAAGTTCGGAAACTTGAAACCAAAACTAAGCTGAAACCGACAAAATTGGGTCGGCTTTCGTGTTTTTTCTTTTCTTAGTTTTTTTGGTACAAGAAAAAGAAGAACCATGACTTGCTTCGCGCATGGGAAAAGAACAAACTCAAATCCACTCACTTGGTTGGCAAAGTGAGCAAAACAAACCGCATTTTTCCAGTTTTAGGTCGGTTTTGTAAACCTACCCAACTGTTTTTCGATTTTGGGTTGATTTTGGTTTGGTTCGGTGGACCGGTTTTTTTGTTCAAAACTTGGATTCCTGCTCTTGATAAATAAATCAATGGGCTCTTGAGGCGCCATGGCCCGTGTCATTAGCTTGCGAGTCATGGTAGCTTTAGATTTTCTCTTCACTTGTTGGTTATGTCCATTTGAAGGCTCTTAAACAGATGATTATTGACACACACAATCTAGTGTGCACAACCCCTTGTCCACCATTGATAGAAGAGTAGTTTCACGTGTGCTTGATGTGCCCAACCCATATTGGGCGGATGCGTGCTAGCCAAGGATTTAAAGTCAATATATATCGGCTAGGTCCCAGGCCGATACAGATCTGATCAAACTGGCTTTTATATATATATATATATATATATATATATATATATATATATATATATATATATAAAGTGAAATTGGATGTCCTTACCATCATGAGAGTCGGGATTTTAGTTCTTGTTGGACAAACAAACTTACTCACTACCTTGAGAATTCACTTTCATTATAGGCAGGAGTGCATTACTTTGTTTAATTAGTCTCTAAAACTGAGATTCCTCCATGAACATCTCAGGATGGGGTAATGAGCTTCGATTCGCTAACGATTGAGTTCCACCAGTTAATGTGTAGGTGCATTGGGCTCATTCATTTAATTTTGAAGATACTTATCAGAGTTGATAAGGATTCCCTCCAACACTAGTTATATTTATGGCTCATCGAAGGCTAACGAATGAGGTCCCGATCCCTTCTTCTTGCTCGGCAAAGGTATTGCGAATGATAGCGGAGAAGACCGAGGAATTGTGTACTTCCATTGATTAAATAAAATGCTTCAAAAGTATGAATTATTATTTTTAATCTAGTAAGAATTGTTATTTTACTCTTTGCAAGTATGATTTATGTTTTTTATGACAACTTTGGTCTTAAAAACCTAACAGATTGACATCAAAGCCTCTCGTATGGTTTTTTGATTGATTGTTCTTAATATTTGATGGCATAAGTAATCTAAGATCATATGTGGATCGATCTTAATCAACGTATTTATATTTTATATAAAAGTATTATTAAATATATAACGGTTTACCACATAACCTTATTTTAGTCTACCTGCCATCAAACAAGGAGCATTGCCCGACTGTCAGAGATTGTTTGTAACATGCATGACCAATTGATCATCATTAGGATGTTAGATAAGAATTCTATATTGACTCTCCTCATCATTTGGTTAAGATAACACTCAGACCATCCTATTTTTCGATAATATGGGGCCACCAAATTTATGTACCCAATCCAACCATTCAAATGATAGGTCATCATTTGAAATGAACTCAGCCCGGAAAGCGCGGCCATCAAAGGATTCATATTATCGGATCATTGGACTTTTATGGTCCATACAGTATATATGAATTGTCAATAATACAGTACTATAGTCGTATGGTTTGAATCCTTTGATGGCCATGTTTTTAGTTTGAGCACAGTTCAAATTATGCCATGTCATTTGGATGAGTTTAATTGTTAAAAAATTTCCTAAAAACTACCAGAAGATATTACTAAGGCTAAGTTTGGGTTAGCTCTTATAAGAGCTGAAGCAACTCTCTGCTGCTTTGTAAAGTTGCTCTGGCACAAAATAGTTTTATTACTTAAAATTGTTTTGTGCTGGAGCAAATAGATAAATGAGATGTGTTATCAAATGTAGAAGTAATTTTCCACTGGGGCCGAACAATCATTGGGTTTTTACTAACATAAACCAAAAGAGGGTTTGCTAACATAAACAAAAAAAAAAGAAAAATCATTGGATTTTTTTCTTGTAGCAATAGAAGTCATAGAATCGAAAAAAAGAAGGAAACCAAAAGTGGGTTTGCTAACATAAACGACAAAACAAAAGAGGGTTTGCTAACATAAACGACAAAACAAAACACTCATTGGGTTTTTGTATTGTAGCGATAGAACTATAAAATTCAAAAGGGGAGAATTTGTCCGTTTGCTTTGCCTTTGTTTTAGGTTATATATATATATATATATATAAATTATATATATTATATTTTATTATTTATAACAGTATTATACACTATTGATAGCGCCGAGCTAGGCCGAATTGAGCTTTACAACCTCAGCTCTACTTCAATTGAACTTTAAATAAAAAACTTGGCTCTGGCTCTCGAGCCGAGCTTAAGAGAAGAAAAACTCTCATTTTCTGGCCGAGTTGAGCCGAACAGCTCGACTTTATTGTCACCCTAGTTGCAATCCTGTAGTCGACATGATTCGATGGGCTCCAAGCAAGACCACGTGGATTGATAAAAAATGTGTGCCACATGGTACAAATCTAAGTTGTCCTATTGTTCAGATATAAATCTTAGAAAATTATAAATGGTAGCAAAGTGGAGGCGGGTGACGTGGCATGACGTGACTGATTGCACCGACCTGCATTAATTGAGCCCCACTGCACTTGCAGCCAATTGGGGCATGCCACGTCAGTTGCCTGCACTTTGTCTGCATAAAATATGTCCACCATATCACACTGTCCATTTATTTTTATTAAGGCATTGAGGAGAATACACCCGACCGCAAAATTACCCCCATTCGCCCAGTGGCCAGATCACCTGCCACGTGGCATGATCACCCCAAAGCAAATTCCGTTTTGGGTTGATCCGCCATGAGACGTGATTTAAAAATATATATATTATTTTTAAATTTTTTTTGCAAGCTGGTGTCCCAAAGATAAGGTAACGCCCCAAAACTTTTGGTGCATTGATTTTTGCAAACTTTGACCACATTTTTAACTGTGGAGAAGTCATAAAAACATTTTTCTTCTATTGAGATCGTAGGACTTTGCCTAAGTCGCCGTGGCACCTGATCCTATGCCCGGGCGTATAGTCCCCGACCTCCTTTATTAAAGCAATTAGCTATTTTATATTTGATAGGGGCAAAAGGAAATGAGTGAACTATTAATTATAAAATAAATACTTTATTTACATGAAATAAACAATTTTATGGCTCATCGAAGGCTGGTTATATTTATGGCTCCCTCCAACACTAACTATATTTATGGCTCATCGAAGGCTAACGAATGAGGTCCCAATCCCTTCTTGATCTGCAAGGGTATTGGGAATGATAGCCAAATTAGACCGAGGAATTGCGTGCTTCCATTAATTAAATAAAGCGCTTAAAATCAACGGAAGTATGAATTATTATTTTTAATGTAGTATGAATTGTTATTTTACTCTTTGCAGGTATGATTTACGTTTTTTATGACAACTTTGGTCTTGAAAACCTAACAGATTGACATCAAAGCCTCTCGTATGGTTTTGTGATTAATATTTGATGGCATAAATAATCTAAGATCATATGTGGATCGATCTTAATCAACGTTTTTATATTTTATATAAAAGTATTATTAAATATATAACGGTTTACCACATAACCTTATTTTGGTCTACCTGCCATCAAACAAGGAGCATTGCCCGACTGTCAGAGATTGTTTGTAACATGCATGACCAATTGATCATCATTAGGATGTTAGATAAGAATTCGATATTGACTCTCCTCATCATTTGGTTAAGATAACACTCAGACCATCCTATTTTTCGATAATATGGGGCCACCACATTTATGTATCCAATCCAACCATTCAAATGATAGGTCATCATTTGAAATGAACTCAGCTCGGAAAGCGCGGCCATCAAAGGATTCATATTATCGGATCATTGAACTTTTATGGTCCATACAGTATATATGAACTGTCAATAATACAGTACTATAGTCGTATGGTTTGAATCCTTTGATGGCCATGTTTTTAGTTTGAGCATAGTTCAAATGATGACATATCTTTTGGATGAGTTTAATTGTTAAAAAATATCCTAAAACGTAGGATGGGGAGAGTATTATTTGTATTTGAAGATGAGCTCTCATTTATCTTAAATACTACCATAAGATGTTACTAAGGCTAAGTTTGGGTTAGCTCTTATAAGAGCTAGAGCAACTCTCTGCCTTATCTTTGTAAAATTTGCTCGGGCAAAAAACAAGTTTATTATTTAAAATTACTTCCTGCTGGAGCAAATAGAGAAATGAGCTGTGTTACCAATCGTTGGGTTTTTGCTAACATAAATCAAAAGAGAGTTTGCTAACATAAACAAGAAAAAAAGCATCATTGGATTTTTTTCTTGTAGCGATAGAAGTCATAGAACCGAAAAAAAGAAGGAAACTAAAAGAGGGCGTTTGCTAACATAAACCAAAAAGAAAATTATTGGGTATTGCTAACATAAACCAAAAGTGGGTTTGCTAACATAAACGATAAAACAAAACACTCATTAGGTTTTTGTCTCGTAGAGATAGAATCGAAAATTCAGAAGGAGAGAATTTGTCCATTTGCTTTGCCTTTAAATATATATATATATATATAAATAATATATATATAGTATTATACACTATTGATCAAGCCGAGCTAGGCCGAGTTGAGCTTTGCAACCTCAACTCTATTTCAATTGAACTTTAAATAAATAGCTCGGCTTTGGCATTTGAGCCAAGCTTAAGAGAGGAATCTAAGTTGAGCCAAGCTTAAGAGACCGACGTGCCACATGGTATAAATCTAAGTTGTCCTATTGTTCAGATAAATTTATTTTAGAAAATTATAATCGGTGGACAAATTTGATGCGGACAAAGTGCATACGGCTGATGTGGCATGACGTGACTAATTGCACCGACCTACGTTAATTGAGCTCCACTGTACTTTCAGCCAATTGGGTCATGCCACGTCAGTCGCTTGCACTTTGTCTGCATAAAATTTGTCCACCATATCACATTGTCCATTTATTTTTATTAAGGCATTGGGGAGAATACGCCCACCCACGGAATGACCCCCATTTGCTCGGGCGTGGAATGACCCATTCGCCCGATGACTAGATCACATGCCACGTGGCATGATCACGCCAAAACAAATTCTGTTTTGGGTTGATCAACCATGAGACGTGATTTTAAAAAAATATATTATTTTTTTAATTCTTTTGCAAGTCGGTGTCCCAAAGATAAGGTAACGCCCAAAACTTTTGGTGCATTGATTTTCGTGAACTTTAACCACATTTTGAATTGTGGAGAAGTCATAAAAACAATTTTTTTTTTTAACTGAGATCTTATCGACCTTGTCTAAGTCGCTATGGCACCTGATCCTACGCCCGAGCGCACAGTCCCCGGCCTCTTTTATTAAAGCAATTACCTATTTTATTTTTTGGGAATGAGTGAACTATTAATTATAAGATAAATACTTTATTTCCATGAAATAAATAATTTTAAAAGAATTAATAATTTAATATTTTTTAAAGGGACAAAAGGGAAAGAGTGAACTATTAATTATAAGATAAATACTTTATTTCCATGAAATAAATAATTTTAAAAGAATTAATAATTTAATGTTTTAAAGTTGAGATTTAGTGCTTACCATATACACTTACGGCTAAGCACACATCAATCTTTATCCGCCAAAGCAATCAAACGTCAATGTGGATGCAAATAAATAAGGTTATCATTAAACACAATTTTATATGACTTATTTTAATTTATTTTTTTATAATAAAATTATCATCTTCGAGTTGCTCCTTCCTTTATTTCACACCGATCATGCCACGTGGGAAAAATTTAACACGGGAGCAGGTAAATTACCAAGTCTTTTGTACTAGGCTACCTTTACCCATATAATAATATATGGAGTCCCGAGTCGGGCCGAGAGCTTACATGCTCAAAATACCCATTTTCCGGGCTGGGCTTAGGTCGACCCCAATCCATTGAGAGCCCTACCTCCAACATGGGGTTTAATTAAAACTGAAAGTAGATTGAAAACCGAGCCTCCCGAATAGGACTGAAACCGACTGAAAATCGACAGCGACTTAATCCCGCTTGATTCGGTTTCACTTTTGGTAGCTAAAAGCCTAAAATTGACTGGGTAGGGTGAGAAAAAAGACCCAAAAACAAAAAAAAAAAAAAATTTGTCAAAAAGAAGAAAAAAAATTGTAAAAAAATAGAAAATCAAACTGACCGAAACACGAAACCGTATCGGGCCGGTTCGGTTCCTCGGGGAGGGATGCCAAGTTCGGTTAACGGAAACTATTCGGAGAGAGGCTGGTTAGAGAGATCAAGTGAGAGGAGTTTTCTCAACAAAAAAAAAAAAAAAGAAAAGTGAGCAGGAGTCTGCGGAGAGATCCCATCCTAATTTTTAGAGAGAGAAAGAGCGACGGGGATAGAGATTGAAGAGAGAACGATTCGTACAGAGGGGAATGAGTGAGAGAGAGAGAGGTGGGACGAGATTGCTTTAGTTTAGTAGTCAACAGTGACGATGTGGAAAAACAGAAAGAATCATCTCCTCTTCAAAATCCTCCAAAATCCCCTCAACAAACCCCACCCAAATTCCTCCTCCTCCTCCATCGACTCTCGATCACGTGACTAATCCTCCTCCTCCATACGCGCCAGTTCTCATCCGCTCAAACCCTAATCATTTCCCCTTCTCCCATTAAACCATCTCTCTCTGATCCCCTTCTAACGGCCTATGCTGATCACAAAAAGACTGTCGAGGCTAAAGAAACCTTCTCCTTTCCGATAAAAAATAAATAAATAAAAAAGTTCCTAAACACTGTAGTTTTTCCCTCTCTTTGCAATCGCCTTCTCGAAGCCTTAGTTTCCACTGGAAAGTATCACGAAGCTCTAATTACCTTCGATGTGTTCGAAGCCGATCCCCACCCCGACACTTTCATATATAACAAAGCAGTCCAGTCTGCAGTTAAATTGGGCAATTTGAAGCGAGCTTTTGAATTGAAGGAATCAATGGAAAACAGAGGCCTAAAACCGGATTCTTTTACCTATAATGTGATCATATTGCGACTGTGTAACGAAAAATGTGTTGACCATGCACGTAACATGTTCGATGAAATGCTTGAGAGAAAAATTTTACCAACTCGCGTCACCTATAATACTTTGATTGATGGGTATTGTAAATCAGGGAACTTGGACGAGGCATTTTGGGTTTGTGACCGAATGAGTTCAGATGGAGTGGCGCCTGATCTCGTTACATATAATTCCCTCATTAGCGTGCACTGCCGTGCTCATCGGATGGAGGAGGTGAAGGGAGTATTGGAAGAGATGGACAAGTGTGGGATCATCCCCCGACGGATTTACTTACAGTATTATCTTTGATGGGTATTCGAAATGTGGAAATGTGGATGCATCGGTGGCACTTTACGAAGAGATGGACAGGAAAGGGGTCCACATTGGGAAATATACGTATCGCTTTTATTGAATGGACTTTGTAAAGGAGGTAAAGTGATGGAGGCAGAAGAGATTCTGAAGAAGATGATGTCGAAGGGATTAAAACTGACGGAAATAATCTGTAAAACAATAATTGATGGGTATTGTAGGGTGGGAGATATAAAGGGCGCTAAAACAGTGCTTGAAAGAATGAAAGGCAATGGAATTAAACCAAGCAGCTTTACTTACAATTCGTTGATAAATCGGTTTTGTAAAATGCAGAAGATTGCCGAGGCAGAGGAGTTGGTAAAGGAGATGAGAGAGAATGACATTGCGCTCAATGTTGAAACGTACAACCCATTAATTGATGGCCATGGGAGAGCTCTTCAATTCGATAGATGTTTTCAAATTTTCGTCGAAATGGAAGAAAAAAGGAATCAAACCGAATGTTATCAGCTATGGTTCTCTCATAAACGAATTGTGTAAGGATGGTAGGCTCGTCGAAGCTGAAAGCCTCCTTAATGATATGGCAATTAGAGGACTTTTTCCAAATGTACAGGTTTATAACATTCTTGTTGATGGTCTCTTTAAAATGGGTAAGTTTGAAGATGCAATCTGGTTGGTCGACGAGATGATGACGAAGGGGCTCTCTCCAGATATTGTCACTTATAATTCTATGATAAACCAACTTCGCAAAGACGGGAAGGTATCCCAAGCAGAAGATTTGGTTCGAAAGATGGTATCTGAAGCAAAGACGGCAGATGATGACAGTGGTGTCTATAATGCACCTAACGTGAATACTTATACTAGTTTAATCATCGGTCATTGTAGAGAGGGGAATTTGAAAGAAGCAATTGACCTCTTCACTAATATGAAGGATAAAAAATTGGTTCCTTGTGCTGCTATTTATAGTGCATTGATCACTGGACATGGCAAATTAAATGATATTGATGGAGGGTATGCATTGTGTAGGGAAATGGTGGAAAATAGTCTCTGCGGTTTTGATATACCGGATGACTGTCATCCGTTCCACAAGTGTGCCTAGTTCCCAGAATCATATGCAAGCAGACTATGGTTGTGTTTGGGATTGTTATTTGGAGGTCAAAGAACAGCTCTCTTCTCTGGTGCAGAATACTTTAGTATGGGATTGTGTTTTGTTGTAAGTGCTCTTAGCTCTTTCGGAGATAGAAAGAGCTGAATTTGATTCTCATTAATTTATGGTAAGAGCTAATGTTATGGATGTCTTATACAGGAATTTCTGCTGGAAGATATATTAGATAAGAAGTGAGTAGATGATCCTGCCCACCATATGGAGTTTGTGAGTGAATATGATATCGAGCAGTGGTATTTGAGTAGGCAGGTAACTTGGCATTATATTTAATGAGCTTTTCCAATGCGGAAAGGTTCCCATATTGGCCAACCCACAAACTCATATTGTATTGGTGCTTTACTCCTTTTTAGTTATGAATTTTATGTATTCTAATTTTGGTATTCTAAAGAAATTTGATGCTCTATGTTCTTCAACAAAACGGAAGCTCGTTGTTGCATTGGTCTTTGCTCCTTTTTAGTAATGAAAATTTTTAATTATAATTTTGGCATTTTAAATAAATTTGAAGGTCTTTCTGTGCTTGAACAAGATGGAAGCTCATTGAGCCTTTGGGATTAATCATCTATATTGAGAGAAGGATAAAAATAGTCAATTTCAGACATGAAGATGCTGGGAAAAGAAATTGAGGCTCTGGTAAGTGATACCTGTGTGGCCGTAATTGTTATGTTTTTGTTTTTTTGGGGAGCTAATACTTGTGAAAAGCATTCAAGAGCTGGTGCTGAACTGGATTAGATTGGCAGCTATTAGCTCGCTTAGTGAGGGAAAGGGTGTTTGAATTAGAATGGGATAGCCTGCTTCGCGAGGAAGGTTTATGCTTGGGTTTGGTCTCTATCTAGGTTCAGGGGTGAGGCTTTCGTCTTGAATGGTTGGGTAGTTAATTCTTTTAGGTTTTTCTTCCTAGAAGAACCATACCGAGCTGAACCCCGAACCGGTTCGTGTCGAACCATTTGGCGGTTCAGTACTGCTTCAAGAGAATCAGGTAATCCTGCTCTAACCAACTACTTCTGTACCACTCATGTTTAAAGGATAGGTTTTCTCGACATTAGCAAACCGCAAATCACAAACCCGAATTCGTACCGAGCGAACTCGGTAATATTGCTCAAAAGCATTACAGTGAAAGGCCTCTCTGATTTGTTATTTATTCTTAATATCAATGTCATTCTCATGGGTCTCAACTCATTTTGATTTTTTGCTTATTAGTTTGGAGAATTTTAGGTACAAAAAGGGCATGACAACATGCAACGAAAATCATCATCGAGATCAAGTTGCTGGGAGTTTTATTTCTATATTTATTTATTTATTAAGTAGGTAAGCTGAAGAAATCTCATAAGGGTACAGCTATTCTCGCCCGTTTCCGGAGGAATGACCACAGTTTTTTACGTACAAAAACCATTGACTGATTTGAATCATACAACGGAGATTGTTTTTTTTCAATCTTCCATTAAAACAAATCTTATATGTTGCACCTATCAGACGGTCAGATGTTGATTCCACATAGCACATCCCCAAAAGTGAATTAGATAATGGGAAAAGGAGTTGAACTTCACTTTCAGGGACATGTGTCATGTGGAATCAACAACGGACCGTTTGATAGGCGCGCCATGATCCTAAGATCTATAGTGGGGAAGATTGGAAGAAAAAACATTCTCCATCGTCTGATTCAAATAAGTCAATTGTCTTCTTCCGTGAAAAAATCGTGTGGTTCTTATTCCGAAAATGGGTCAGAATAGCCGTACCCATCTCCTAATAGGCCGGATCAGATGTTAGAGCACTATAAACTGTGAATAGGAATGCATGCTCTTTACCGTCTAATTCTTGCTTCTAGTTTCATTCAGACATAATATTTCAATTTTGTTTGCAGTAATGACTGATCTCGCTTGATTTCGCCGTTAATACCACGAACATTCCAACTAGCTAGAGTCATTGGGAACAATTGGTGGATTGAAGTTTTCCAGGCTTATTCCTGGTGATCACATCAGGGCCCTTGGTCCCCTTTCCTTTACTTTCATTACGTCCCTTATTGGCCATAAGAAACTTATCCGTTTTGATAAGGTTGTTAAGGGATGTACCTTTGCTCGTAGGAGTAGGGACTCCTATAGTTGGTCCTTTGTGCCTAATAGTATCCTCAATTTGGAAACTATTGATATTCATGTCATCCCCGAGGATTTGGAATTGATTAGAATGAAAAATATTCGGCACCCTATCACCAGCTGGCTTCTCTATTTGGCAGGTTTCCAAAATTCTTGGATTTCTAGCATCTTGGGAATCCACCACAATCTCCTCAGAATTGACCGCATCATTCTCGAGATTTCTTACGGAATTTTGCTCCACTTTAGAGATCCTGAGATCCGTGGAATTTCGATGGTTGATGGACAATTCATCATGCTCAGAATTAGAATTGCCTGCATCTCCATGGTCATCCACATCGCCATGACCATCAGCTGCTTTGCCATACTCATTGCCATGATCATCCCCAACTATCTACTATTTAATTTCAATCCTTATATCATCGCTGGTCTGAATATGATCTTCATCTGCCCTCTTATCATCAAGGTTATTCTTCCTATACGAATTTATAATGCTAGTAATCCTCGAACTCAAGGAAGCCTTGCAAATCCAAATCTGCTTGACTGCTGGCTTAGATCCCGAATTTTTTATGCACTTTTCAGTGGAATGCTCGAAGGTGGTGCAGATCTTGCAAGCAACAGGTCTCCACTCATATTCGATTTTTTGAGTATGCACTTCTCCATTCTCCCTCCGCAATTGGACTGTGCTAGGAAATTCGAACGAGGTATCAACCTCTACGCAAACTCTCGCATAAGAGAGTTGTGATCTAGCAGTTGTGGGGCCATCAACGTGAATAGGAGTGCCAAGAGAACTTGCAATCCGGCATAAGGTTCCTCTAGACCAGAAATGTAATGGTAACTTCGGTAGCCGTATCCAAATAGGAATCGATTTGACCATCTCTCTCTCTCTCTCTGCTTTCATAGATGTTGCTCATCTTCTCAAGATTAATGGCCGGCCCCCAATCGTCCATACACCAATATCAAGGAGACGCCTCTTTGATCTCAGGACAAGTGACAAAACCATCCGATTCTACCGGAATATGATCAAGTTTTGAGTAAGTAGAAGTAATGGTGCTCTTACTAAAAGATCTACCTATTTTAATGATGATTCTGGGGTTTCGCCATGAAAGGCGAAGGAAGGGGAAGGAAGAAAGAGCTCACATGAGTTTTGATGGTTCAGAGCTCTCAACACCTCTCTCTCTTCAATTATAAGGGAATGTATTATAAGCAAATATATATAGCATTAGGTATTATATAAAAAAACTAATAACATCGTCATATGTAAAAATCAATAATATTCCATCTCTATGGAAAATGAAATAATATTAATCAATGTTTTCAATAACGAAAGCGGAGGCATAACATCCCCCCCTTAAAAAACCCTAATTACTAAATAACAAGATAAAGATTAAATCAATATTTAATTAAATAAATTCAATCATTATGGGGCTTTGCAAATTTTTTATTATCAATTAAAAATATTAAGAAAGAAACTAATATTAAGACAGAGAGAGAATAGCTTAAAATCATAAAAACCCTAATTTGGGATTGGTCGGTGAAAGAGCCGAAGAGGGTGGGGCTCGAGGATACCTAATGCGATCACGTGATATGCCCGTAGGACTGATGAAGGGTGGGGTTGACAGATAGAGAGTGGGGCCGCGGTGTTGGTGTGGAGCAGAGAGAGAGAGACAGAGACAGAGAGAGAGAGAGAGAAAGAGAGAGAATTCTAAGGGGGCCTCTGCCGAAAGTCATTGACTACTTTGAACTAGGCGATAAAGATCATTCTTGATTCCATTCTTCCACACAATGGATCTTGAGATCATTGACGTACCATCAGACGATCAGATTTTGATTCCATATAGCACACATCCCGAAAAGTTATCCAAGAACCACATTTGTTGTACTCCCATGATCAGTGGTTTTCAGCTGTGGTGCCCTTAAGAGTTTTGTTGAGTGCCAACAGGCAACCCTTGACTCTGTTTTTTCAATTTCTTTTTGATGCGTTAAAGCTATGTTTTACGAAAATTTGAACCACGTTGATATGTGAAGATTTATTTTAGGAGGCATCATATGGATGGCACAAAATAAATTGAGATTAATGGTGACAGATGGAAGAGACATTAAGATTAGTTCTAGTGGCATGAAACGCACTTCTAACAGCTTAAAATATTGAGTTGTGTTTCTTCCATCACCAATTGCTTTTGGTCGGACCTTTAAAGTAGGCAGCTCGACATCTCATATTAAATGAACAAATTGGACCACTCAAATTGGTGAAGGAGTTGGAATAATACAACATGAAGCCGACCAAAAGGAAAACTACATAAAAAAGAAGAAGCAAAAAGCAAAGAAGACCTAGAGGCTCCCACAATAGAGAAGGCTAAAGCCCCAATAAACTATTTGAAATCTAACTGCTCTGGAATATCATCAGGCCCAACTTTCCCCAAATTGACCCACAAACACATCAAATCCTTGATGTACTTCAAAATCAGTCCCACTGGACTCTGCTTCCTACAGAAAATACGGTTGTTTCTTTCCAGCCAAATGCCCCACAAGACGGCAAAAAGACCCACCTTCCAAAAGACCCCCTGTTGGCCCTCGAACCGACACCCAATACTAGGCAAGAATGTGACTTGGAATAGACCTAGGAATAACCCAATGCATCTCAAAAGATATTAAGCTGACCACCCAAATCTCCGATACAACCCAGCAATGAAGGAAAAGGTGATTAGCCGACTCCTCATATTGTAAACACATCATGCATCTATTCTGCACATCTCTATCTCGCCTAATTAGCTAGTCCACTGTCAAAATCCTGCCCCACATGACTGTCCAAGCAAAGAACTTCACTTTGGGGGGAATGGGGGCTATCCACAACCTCGCTCAATCCATCTTAATAAGAGGTCTGAAGGTTAGCATACGATAGAAATAGCGAACCGAGAAACTACCGTTAGAACTTGGGGACCAGCACCTTCGTAATTCAGGCAGTTCTCTTCGCAGTGTGAACCAAAGAGTATAAATGAAGAAAATGTTGAAACTCGTCTACCATCAGCATCCGCCTCGTAGCGATATTCCATACCGAAGTACCCCCTTGATCAAGATAGAGATCAGCCACCCAACACTGTGTCTGCTGCAATCTACATTGGTTTTGGCAGCAGCTGTAGCATGGCCAGACCTAAATTTGATAGGAAATGGGCTTTGTGCCAGAAATGTGGCAGCAGCTATAATCCCACCAAACCAGAGTCCCAACCTAAATTTTATGCCCACAACCCCAGTCTCTCTTGACTAGGGGTGCAGATTCGGTTAACGGAACGAAACTGAATTCAAAATTTCGGTTGTCGGTTTGGTTCGGCATGATCCAAAACTGAAACAAAAACAAATTGGTTCAATTAAGTTCGGAAACTCAAAACCAAAACTGAATTGAAACCGAAAAAATTGGGCTGGTTCAGTTTCAGGTTTTTCGTGTTCTTAGTTTCTTTGGAACAAAAAAAAGAAGAACCATGACTTGCTTCGCACATGGCAAAAAAACAAACTCAAATCCACTCACTTGGTTGGCAAAGTGAGCAAAACAAACCACATATTTCCAGTTTTAAGTAGGTTTTGTAAAGGGGACTTTAGAAAAACGACCCTGAAAATGAAACGTTTTAGCTCTATATACAAGCTTCAAACGTTTTAGCGGATCGGGCATTTGGTATTTTCAGAACTTCGGATATCCGTGAGATCGCTCAAATGGTATCACGTGGGACGAATTACATCCATAGTAGTTTATTGAAATACCCTTCTATAAAGGGCATTTCGGAAGCTTACGGTGGGTTCTTTTGGCTTCGATTTTCCTGTGCAGCTCTCACTGTCTCTTCTCCGACGCAGCTCCCTTCTCTGCCTAGGGTTGGTTCGTGAAGAAGAAGGTCTGATATAATTGAAGGAGTTAGATCTGTCTCCACGGGTCTCGGTGAACAAGTGCGACTTCTTCTCCATCATCTAGGCATTCCATTATTCAGCAAGTATATATATTTGATCTGGGTTTTATATGATGCATTGGTTTTGGGTATTTTTCAATTTTTTTTAATCGTATCAAAGGGGTTGGTGTTTCTTTTCCCTGTTTTGTTCTTGATTTGGTTGTTGTTTTGGCTTTATGGGATGGTTAAGGTGATTTTAATGAGATTTTAAGAGATGGGCTTTCATCTCTCAAATTTTAATCTTATCATAGGGATTTTAAGAGATGGGTTTTCATCTCCCTCCACCATTGGTTGATCATCCACCACGCCCACCATTGGCATCGTCAGATGATCTCTCATTCCCAACTCGTTTCCAAAATCCTAGATCATCAAGCGAACTCTCATCTTCAAATTGATTTTGAAACCTTAGATTGCAAAGGTTTTTTTCGCTGGGAGATTGAATCGAAGTTCTACAAAACAACGAGTTTGTTCTTTTTCACTTTGATGTTATTTGAATTATTTCAGTGTTCCTGGTGGATGTCCTGTTTTTCTTTGCATTTTTTTTTGCTTCGACATTTGGTGCTTGTTCTTCTTGCTTAACTATGAATCGGTCTATTTCATTGTTTCAACAACATTTGAGACGTTTCATCCGACTAATTGGATTTAATGGTTTCGCTTTTAGTAATTGGTTTTAGATTTTCTTATAGTTTTATTAGTAATATATATTATTTTAAAGTTGTGTGTCAAGTGTTTGATAAAATGCTTATAAGAAATATGAGGATTTGGTTCTTTTCCTTCTTAACAGAGGTTCCAAATTTCTCAACGCATTTGTATAGCTTCAATGTGAGATGGAGTTCATAGCTTTTATACCTACTCGTTATCACCAGGCTTAACACCCACAATGCCCATTGATAAAATTAACTGATATTTTAGGCTGTTATTTTAAATTAATGCCATACCTATGTAAGTTAGTGGTTTTTTGTGGTTGCTTACTCTTCCTTGATTATTAACTCAATAAATTTAATGATTACTCTATTTTTCCAACAAATAAGCCACATGGAAATGCTGACTATAGGATCCCTAAATAGCAATTGGAGAACTCCGTTGGTGGATCGCCTTTTACCTAATACCAACTATAAAATGATTATTTGTACTTGTAAAGATATTTGAAGACTTTGGCTTTGGCAGTTAGAAGATACACAACTTTTGGTTCCTCATTCCTTCTCTCTTTCAGCTACTCTCAGTCATAGTCTCCACCTATTTCCATTCCATTATATTTTTTGTTATTTATTTTTTATAGGTAGCCCTCATGTTGTTACCTCAATGAGAATTAGGGTCGTCACCAGACATAAAATATGTGTGGTACCATTTGGCACCATGTGGTGCCATGTGGTCGACAGGTTTATTGTCTATACTAGATTCAGCTCCACGATTGCATTGGAAAATCATTTTTACCAACTGACTCGGCTTATTTTTCCATAAAAGTTGGCCATGTTCAACAAAAATCGAGTGAATTTTTCGGGGTTTTAAAAGAGTGATAGAGTTGACCAAAAAAGCTAAAATAGAAGTTCTGCTAAATAAGATCTGATCAGTTCTTGAAGAAGGGAGCTCAAACACAATGTGTCTTAACAACGGTTATCAGTAGGGGTATTTGTCTCATGAGGAATATGAAATTAGGAAAAAATAAAAAAATACCCATAATTTGTACCTCATCAATCTGCTCAAAGACGTCCATTAATCGCCATGTAAACTTCCCCATTTCCCTAACCCATTGGATAAGGCCTCTAGAATCCCATTCAACAATCACAAGAACATTAGAAAGTGTTTGCACAGCCTTATATAGAAGCCTTATTCACAGTGTACACTTGTTAGAGAAGAATTCAAGAAGGGCTAAGGTATTAGTTGGGGCAATGGGAACATGATATATTTTTGGAATGATAGTTGGAATGGGGTTAGAGCTCTAAAGGACTACTTCAAATAGCTGCTTTGGAGGAGGCTACAATGTCACAGATGATGGCTAAGCCAGGAGGGGAGGTGGTGTGGAATGTTTTCAGTAGAAGGGATTTTAAAGAGGATGAGATTGATGACTTGGTTAATCTCATGGAGCTATTATACTCTGCAAGAAGGAATGGTCTGAAATCTGAATAGGGAATGTCAGATCTTGAGTCTTAATAGGAAGGATCATTTAATTTGGGTTAAGTCTTTTTACATCTTGTTGAGTAGAAGACCATTGAATAGGCATCCTTTGGAATGTAAAATCCCTTGCAAGATTAATTTTTATGGATGGAGTGTGGCATGGGGTCAAATCCTTGTTGAAAATGAGAGTTAGGAAGAAACATAGGAGTGTGATATGCCTTGAGGATAAGGAGACTGTGGATCACCTTCTGATCCATTGTTGGATGGCTAGACAAGTATGGAACATAGTACTTCAGATTTGCTATATTTCGTGGGTTTTTCATGAGGATTGTGGTCAGTTGTTGAGCATTGGATATGTGAGATTTTCTCACAGATCACCAAGATTTTCCCTCACTCTATATTACGTGGGATTTTATCTTTCCTTTTAAAATCATTGGATATGTGAGATTTTTATCATGAGATTGAATGATTTGGGATCATTTTTTTAATATTTATTTACTTGTTCTTCGAAAACAGTTATGAATTTTGTGTAGTTTTTTTGCCATGAACAGGGAAAAGGCCTAATTTTACTTTATTTTTACAACAAACCCAATTTGTGGCTTTTATATATCTAATTGTATGCATTTTACAGGAAACCCATGATTTCTACATTTGGGATCGAATCTCTTTAGAAGTTACTTTGATGACTGGCGAATGTATATATTCGAGAAGGAATAAATACCCATTTTCGATTTAATTGAACTTTCCAAATTATAATTATTTGTATGTTTTTATTTTTTTTCTTCATGTTCTATAGTTTACAATATAAGTTATATTTGTGTATTTTTTATTAAATTTTTTTATAATTTTAAATTATACATAATTAAGACATATGAAACATAGTAATAAGTGTGTGTTTTTTTTGTCTATAGCAAATTATAAAATATAGCAACGAACACTTGAAATACTATATTTTTTTATATTCAAATCACCCGAACGTGCCTTTTTATTAGCCTATGCTAAGTGTAGGTATATGTTGTTTTCAATATCAGTCATGTATCCGCATTCTCTCTTTAACAATTTTGTTTGCTTAACTCGTATGATCTCTTAGATTCTCTTATGTGCTTCGATTTTGCAAGTTACAGTTGTTGTAGGCTACAACATATTCTCACCAATTGTCATCCTGCACCTTTTTAAATTTGGAGATGGAGGAAATGATATGGACTCCGTCAATAATGTTTGAATTACTATCTTTGGTGTAATAATGCTAAAATATGGCATTGTACGTTAATAATTCTTCACCGCTTTTCAGGATCTCCTGAGATGCAATATGAAAAAGATGAGTTACTTCCTCGGTGACTTATCCACCCAAGAGAGGGAAGGCATCAAATGCACAACATTCTCACCTCTCCTTGCATTGTTTAGAGTACCTATTTGTCCCAATTCAATATTCTGGATTATTGAAAACTTTGAAATTGAGAGCGGGGCCTTAGTAGTCGGGGATAGGAGAATAAGATTTGAAGAATTTGAGATTGAATTAGTTATAGGACTAAAACTTGAGGGTTGGAGCGGTGGTGATCAACCAAATTCAAATACAAATGACCCCGAGATAAAGACGTTCATTATTAGACACTTTGCAAAAGCATCCGATATTGGTAAAGACGAAATCCTAGCGGCACTTTTTAAGTTAGATTCGACAACAGAGTCAAAAGATTTTATACGATTGTCGCTTTTGTACTTTATTGCGTGCTTTTTTCTTCCCAACCATGACAAGGAAGTTGATATTATTTATGTCGAAATGGTTTGGGACATTCAAAAATTCAATAAATTTGCATGGGGGAAGTTAGTGTATGACTTCTTAATGGAGTCTTTGAATAAATGTGCTTTGAACTATAAGTCGATGAAAACTTACACTGATGTCGAAGGGTGCACATTTGCGCTCCAGGTAGCTTCCTCGTGACTAGTTTTTCATCCAATTCAAATGGTTTAAATTCAATATTATAAAAAGAGCATATTATTGTTCGTGACATCATCGCAGATATGGGCTTATGAGCATTTCCCAAACTTAACTTCGCTGCAAGCTACAATGGTTGTTCCAAGATACTTGAGGTATCCAAAGATTCAAAGGCAAAATCGCCCTTTTTACGAGGCCGCTTTTATAAATCCCACGGTATGAGGCATAGTTCTCGTAATGTTACTTGTATTATTTACATGATGCGCTAAAAGCTGATGATAATATTCGTATATCATTTTCAATATCTCATCCACGTCACATGGGAAAGAAGATTACAATATGCAATCGAGTGTGGGCCAAAAGTCCGAGTAAATGTAATTCTTTTGAGGCTCTAAGAGAACGCAAAAGTGATAGAGCGTGAAGTTGCAAACCTTAAAGTAAGCACATTGATTTTTCTAGTCTAACGAGTTTCAATATATTTTACCTAGAATAAATCTTCAACTTCTCTAATCTTATTTTATCAATTCTCTAATTTTATCTTATCGATTTGTACTCAATGAAGACAAGAAAGAGGGGCATCCCATGCCTAAGAATATGCCACCGAAGAGCACATCAATGAAAGTGGGAGAAGAAAGAGTGCATTCCCCCAAGGAGTCTTGTTACAAAAGTCATAATTGTATAGCGGAAAACAAAGGAATGGAAGCTCATGAAGAGGGAAAACATCTGATTATTCATTTAGATGAGCTATTAAGAGAGAAGGTTTTGGAAGAAGCTGTCAAAAGAGCGCCAAAGGTGACAATATTAAAATCTAATTAATAAGTGAATCTTCATCCTGCTTTATGACAATTTAATTTTATTTTATATAGGTGAAAAATATTACTGATAAGCCACAGAGAAAGAAATATCCTTCGACGTCCTTGAGGTCGTCGTACATGAGTGATATTAGGGTAAAGAGAAAAACTAAAAGAGAGATCGAGCCATGTGAAGGAAAGAATATGACCGATAAGGTAATTTGTAACATTATTTTAATGTATTATATGAGTATAATAAAATATCACCAATTTCTTATTTATTTAACGGTTTAAGTAGGTGCACGTAGAGGAGAGTAATTCGGCGGATGATGACGAGGTATTATTCATCATCCCAAAAATTACATGTTAAAATGCGTCTGATTTGGTAATACTCACAATTATAAATTTTTTATTTAGGATCCTAGGGAAAAGATTTTTGGTGAAAATCTTGATAAGTTAGTGACTTACTTGAAGCGTCTTTACCCTTCGGCAAAGAAACATAAAAGAAATCTGATGTTGCAAAACCTGTTGACCTGGTAATAGCAAACCCTTCACCCTTTATTCACATTTATGATTATTCTTGCTTAAGGATTACATGTGAGGTAGGAATACGGAGTTGCTTTAGGCTTAATGCTTTTGTCCATTGATTAGGCTTGCCATCAAGTTAATCACCCACTCTCAGAGAAAGACAACGAATTGGTCGACTCGCATTGGGAAGATCTAGACAATAGGTATGCGAATTATTTTATCCACTTCACATTTAAATTTATCGCATATATTTTTGTAACTTAAATACCCTTATTTTGTCGGGATATATATCGAAGTAAAAAGATAAATGTAGATGGAGTACGTATTTTCTTCCTTGATCAGTTGTAGTCGCTTAAACCGCCAAACTAGGTAGATGGAGTGGTAATGTGCTCTAAAATTCAATTCGTCACTTTAAATATTTATCACTCGGTTAAACAATTTTAATACCATCTTAATCTATGTGGGCACAGGCGATGACAACATATTTTCATTTGTTAATGAAAGCAGAGGCGACCGAAATGCAGATGTGTTTCCTAGATGTCATTTCTTCCCTGCGCATTATCTGGCAAGTCTAAAACCGAGTTCCATTATTTGTACTTGGTAATATGACTCATGATTCCCATATATTTCTTATATATTTTATTATTGATACATGGTTGGAATTGTTGACGCAATTATCCAACGCCTACAGTAAGTGGAGAGAAATAGAAAATACAAAAAGTACTATGACGTTCCTGATGGTCCCCTACCTAGGCATTTTAATATTCCTAATGGTGATCTGAAAATATGGTTCGACCCTGTACGACCTCAAAAAAAGCTCAGTAGCTGTCAGAAGGTACATTTGCTTCAAATTCTTATGTAAATGTGCTACGAATAGTCCGTTATCGATAATTGTGCAAGGTTCCCAATCCTGTAATTATTTAATATGAGTTTGTCATAGGTTTTTTTACCAATATTCAAGGGGGGCCATTGGGCTTTGTTTATCTTATATATTCAAGAGAAAAGAGTGGAGATTTTGGACTCGTTCTACAATGATCTCATGGCGAGGTACCACAACGAGATTTTGTTACTGGTATGTTCCCAAAGCCCTCAATTTTATGAATCACAAATTTTGTTACTAATATGTTCTTAAAGCCATCAAATTTTTGAGGTAGTAGATGTTTTCCAATTGATTTGTTCCTCAAATCACTCATATTTGAACAATAACTTTCTTTACTTTACAAAGGAATTTTCTCCTCGACTACTCACGATTAGGGGTACATTTATGATATCGCTAATTGCCAAATACAAGAATGTGGAGATATTCCGAAACAAGTCAATAGTTTTGATTGTGGTGTATTTGTGATGAAATATGTTGATCATTCCTCTCGTGGTTTGCCATATAACTTTACTAAGGTACTTCCTATGGAAAAATTGATCCGCACTTTTTTTGTATACACTTTCGCAATAGTGTTAATCGTTCCATGTGTGTTTAGGATGACATGGATTTGTTTAGGAGGACAATAGCGTCGGAAATCCTACGTAAGAAGGCCTTACCATAGGTACTTTAAGATCAACAATTTTTATTAGTTACTAGTTACTTTTGGTGGAGGGGCATTGACACCATTACTCGTTACCATAGGTATTTTTGTTGGAGGGGCATTTTTATTACTTACTAGTTACAGAATTGAAGAGAAAATAAGAACTTATTGGGTATTTTTATTCTTGCGATTTCTTCGTGTTCATCACATATTGGTTAGTCTACAACATCCCGTGCTGGCCTGTAGAGAGAGCAAAAATACAAAGTTTTAGCTATAGATGTCAATGCTTATGGTAGATTTTACAGACTCAGGTTCTCTTTTGAAGTTGCATAATTCATTATACCACATATAATAATGATTTTTTTACTCACATTCAATATCGTCTTCCTGTACTATAAACAGTTTCACTTGTGGATTATGTTATACTTTAGGCCATCATCTTTTCCTTTTTAATTGCTTTATATACTATTAACTGGAGCGACTAATATAATTTCCTTTTCACTTTTACAGATGCTCTCTTCTAAGGATGTGAATTTTGTTGGTTATACTTGCAAGAACTTTGAAATTGTCAATGATCATCCTGTCACCGGCATTGGTAGTCTCTCTCTCCTATCCCCTCTTCACTCCCAGTCACATTATACATCTGCATGCAATTGCACAACCCGAAACATCGAAGACTTGCCCAATTTTCGTTATTTCATTGTTTTCTATTGGTGTATAGACATTGAATGAAAATTGTCTCTATTTATTCCTTGTCTAAATGATTATCTTGTCTTATTTTTATAGCTAAGTTGAAGAAGAAGAGTAATAAACCAAAACGACTGTTTTAATGGGGATCGATGAAGATCGGATGTTTCATACTGCATTTTTAGAATAATGAGCAAAATTTTTGTGAATTGCTTGGAATTCGACTATTTTAATGGGGGAACGGAAATACCAATTTAGTTGCTTGTGTTCTATGGCAATTTTGATTATATGCCCTAAAATTTATAAAGAAAATGATTTTTTGGTTATATGTGCAACATTTATACTCTTGGATATTGATAACAAAGAAAAGGCACAATTTTATTGCTGACTATGAGTTGTTTTATAAATTGCAACACAAGCAAAATAACTCATATGTTCTATATTACCACAATTTAAAACACAGGGCACTCTGCAAGGTTAGAGCTCCCTCCCACAAGCACCCTGGCTACGTCTCTATTATTTCTTTTCTAACTGCTGTTGTGTAACTAAATTATTTAATTTAAAGATAAAAGCTACTGCCCAATGACACAAAATAGCTTCATTGGGTTTTGATACCTTCAATTCTTCACCTCAAATATGGTTGTAGGTCTTAAAGTTTGTGCATCTGTAATGGATGCTTCAAACTCACATGGATTAGTGTCGGTCTTGTGTCTAGATTGGCATACCAAAGAAAACAATAAGTGTCATCCGATAGAGGAAGTGTTTTTAGAGGAAAACCTAGCTCTTGCAAGGGCTTCATGGATAAACGCCAAGAAGATGTTGGAGAGTCTACAATCTAAATCGTTATTGGAAAGGTTACAAACTAATAATTATACAATATATGAACAACAGAAATCTGAATTACATACTCTCTAAGCAGATGTTTACAATACTAATCTCTAGTCCTCTGCAATATGGAAACCTAATTTAATCAAAATACCAATTCAAAGAAACTAATAACGCAAATTATTGAATACGTTAGGTACTCATAAAATCACATTTTTTACTTCATAGACTCCTTAACTGATGGGAAATTTAAATATATTTCTAAATGAAAATCTATATCCAGAGAGTAAACATCCATTTTGCTTTTGAATCTCATAAATTGGAAGCCCAAATGCAGTCATGCCAGCCCGAATGTCAAGGGTTGAGCTGCACCAAAGATTCTGGGGAGAAAGGGCAGTTCCATCATCTTACAAGTTAGGAGATGATTTTGGCCATTGGAGACCATCACGGAACTGCATAACAAGCATTTTTTGATAGATATGGTGAAAATTTTAATACCATCATTGACTCAATGGTTCTGTATTCAACTGTAACTTTTAGCTTCCATTGCTTTGCTCACCCACTGAAAACTCATCTCCTCTTTGGAAACCTTTCAAACACTTCCAAACTCTAGTACCTATAATATAAACTAATTGAACACTACAAACTTTTCAAGAATCACACTAGAAAACTCTGTTTTCTCACATTTTCATTTCCCCATTCAAATGGATAAAAATTCCTTTAACTATTCAAAGATGGCGTCATGTGGAAGATATTTATGGTGAGAAGGTGACAGGAATTTATGAAATGAGAGAATTGGAACTTCAAATTCTAGTCCATTTGCAAACGTCTAAATATCTTGGGAAAGGGCTATAAAAGATGACTAGATTCTCTCATGGACGCTCAACACCACAAGCTAATCAATAGTTTCACGGACCTTCATTGTTCAAAAGCACGTTACCAGGCCTTCATTGTTCCCAATTGGGAGCTAGATTCTTGAGGGGAAGAATGTAAAAATATAAAGATAATTTGAAATTTTTTTACTGAAAATGAATAATATCATATTGTATAAAATGGCATGAAATTGAATTACATATATTTTTTCAATTGGGTTTATAATTAACTTAAAGCCATCTCATAAATGAACTATGGAGGTGTTTGGGGAAATTAGAAAACAAAGATCCATAAGGCATTAACTATTCACTTAAATACTAAGGTGGAATTTAAAAAAAAAAAAAACAAAGGTAACTTTCACAATTTGGTATTGCTATTACAAAGGACCTTTTTGAGTTGTTCTTTGAATATTTTTTTAGCAACCTATTGATGGAGATGGTTTTGATGGGAAATGCATGATTTGCCCACACTTGAGCATTTATTTTTTCTGTTGGACTACCTTATACTCTCTATATATATGAGAAGTTGTAAATCACTATCATATTTGAAGTAAAATAATTTGATGTGCACTTCAACTAAAATAATGCATCAATACAATAGTTTGAAGTTTTGACCAGTAATTGATCTAATACTCGAGTGTGCCCAAGCAAAGGCCCTTATAATGAAATTTGTAGTTTATTCTTGTCGTGTTGACTCTAATTATAATTTTTTTCCAAAAAATTTGCAGGATGGTAAGTGAGCTACGACAGAAAGCCGTGGACCTACAGTCATATAAAAAAGGGATGTGTAGTTAAGAGTCATGGGTCTCGCCTCAAATGATCTAGGATATGATCATGCGCTATCAATTTTTGTAGGCATTGCAGGTTTCACTTTGCCATTTCAATGTTTGGCATAGGAGGGTAAATGTTTGGGGTCTCAAACGTGAAGTATAAGATGATGAATTGTGGAAGTTTTTCTTTTCGTGTGTGTGTGTATGCGAACTTTTCTTTTCCACTCTCCATGATGAATCAACATTGATGGGTTTTGTTCAAATCAATTAATAAGAGTTGATTAGATTTTAACAATTGGCAAGTCAAGTCCATGGTACTACAGGGGCAACATTGATGGGTTCTGTTCAAATCAATTGACAAGAGTTGATTAGATTTAACAATTGGCAAGTCAAGTCCATGGTACTGCATCCCTGTAACAAGTGTGATATACCATGGGCAAGTCAAGTTCAACCAGGTTGAACTAAAATTTGATTTCCACAACACCCACTCTACCTTAAAGTTTAAACAGAGAAGGAATTAGTAGACGCGAAGACTACGTTTTCTCTATATGTTAGTTTAACACATTTCCCATGTATCAGATAGATTATAATGGGCCCTCAGTTGTTGCATCTTCCAGCTGTATGTGAATTGAGCCACTAAGCCCCTGAAACCCGTGACAATCAGCTTTTGACAAGATTCGGTTTCTGAAGGGTGCTTCAGGAGCAATGATCCCTGCTACACCCCCACTAACCTTTATTTTCTGAATTGGTGGTATTCTTTTGTGTGAAATCTTAGCATTCATCTCTGTATTTTATATTATTTTAGCATTCAATTTTGTATACACTACCATAAGAATTATAAAACATATCTTTGATGTTTGTCCAACCTTTGGTCTAACAGACCCGCCCTTCTATTGTGAACGAACAGGTTGAGGCATAACAGACCTGCCCTTCTATTGTAAATGACCTACCTCTTGGTCATATGCTTAGTTTGGTCATATCAATGTCAATTGACCAAGCATATAGCCTGGTTGAGCTGCAGGCATTTGTCAATTTTTTATTAACAGTACAGTAGCTTTATTCATATCTATTATTCTATATTGATATATTAATTACTATATAGTAAAAAATATATAAAATTATAATTAAAAAATGCAACTTGGAATAGGCCTTAGGGCCCTTGGGATATAATCGTCTTTATCTAAGGACATGCAATGTGACGACCCGACTTTTCCAATCCCTCAGGTATAGGAAAGGCCGGTTTGCCAACCTATCGAATAAACGATAAGCCGGACAAACAGGGCACATATCAGAGTAAAGCGCAATAAATATCCATAGCTAAAATAAATGCGGAAGCAATTAAAAGTAAAGAACCACCGATGATGGCCGACCATCATCGAAACATGGCTCATAACAGAAATCAACGTCAAGTATAAAACTATGGTATCCAACTAAAATGGGCCCACAAATTCAAGTCTAACTCTCACCACAAATAAGAAAATAGAAGTTCTATCGGAAAACTCCTCAGAGGAACCTCAAGCTCTTCCTCGAGCACGTAGTCGATCACACCGAATAGCCACGCCGACTCAACTCGTGACGTATAGTCGGAGTGAGCTAACCAATAAAGCTCAGTAGAAGAAAGACATCTACGGCATTTTACTTTAACTAACATGGTTTCCAAACGAATATCGGAATATAGCTTGTCAAACATATAAGCAGATAATAAACTGAATTTAGGTGCGGAAATCATATGTAAGATTTATTTCTAAATGTGTCACCAAGAACAGATGCAGTGTTTCAGTGTCTTAGTTTCTCTAACTTCTATATGCAAAGTTCAGTAATTCATGACTTAATCCTCAACTTAAAATACCTCCCGAGTAAACTATATCTCGAGAGCAGAAATATAGCCGATGGGAACCCCTACCTACCATCGTCGTTCGTGAACCCTTTTTCAGGATGCAACAAGCCCCTACGTAATGAGGGAAACTTGTGCCAGGAAATTGTTCAGGAATTTTTTGAGGGGTCGTTCAGGTCAATCATAAAACAAATGCAGATACTGATATAAATCAGATGCAAGTCTCTTATACATAGTTCAGGTTCTTGATTTTAGATTTTCAGAGCTTAAGCAGATTCAGGTTTCAGGATTCAGGTAGATTTAGATTTTCAGTCATTCATATCAATTTCAGTTTACAGATGTGATTTCAATGGCATATGCAAGTTTAAAGATTTTAATTCAAAATATCCATGCGAATTAAAATAAAATACTGTAAAGATGAGATTCTCCTACCTAAAACTCGGAGTTATGCGAAGTCAAGCAAGGTCCTATTGATGGCCTCTCGCCCTTAATCTACATCACAATATACGTTCATGCATTAAGATAAACTCTAATTACTAATAATATAGACCTATTTAAGCGTTTCCTCAAAAACAAGTCAAAACAGGCAAGTTGCGCCAATCCTAGAATTTAACGTAACATTCTCATATATTTTTGACTATCAAGACGATTGATTCATGTGTTGGTCAAAACATGAAAGTTGTAGATTTTTATATTAGCTTTCCAACGCAAAAAGAATCGTCTCAATTAAAGTTCGGGATAAAACGGTATGACTAAAATACTAAGGCAATGTCGGAGTTCGGTGATACCTCGCTCGAGCGATGATAATAGCTCGTTCGAGCGAGCTACAGCGACGTGATTTCGCTGGTTTTTACCCGAATCGAAACTCATACATCCCAAAGCAAAACCCATGGCTAATCTAATGATTTAATCAAAAAGTTTAATTAAAACGTACCTTTAATCTAAGGATTCCTAGATTAGAAATGAGTCACGCGAATGGAGCTTCGGAACGAAACTGACGGGTTTCCTCAACGATTTGCGCCGCGATCGATCCCACGAGTTCACGGAGACAACTCCAACACGCCCCCAATGATCTCAACCTCTCCCAATAGCCAACTACGAATCCAAGGTTGATTCAAGTTCTTTCTAAGGTTTAAGTGCTTTCAACAAAGAGGGTTCTAGAGAAAGAGGTTTTCTAAACCGATCTCCTACGATGATTGAAGAAGAGAGAAGGAGTTTCACACGGTTGGGTAACTATCCTCTCTTAAAAAAACCTAGTATAATACGGGAATGCAATTCCTTCTTATAATAGGATTGCTCACAAAGTAAAACACACACACACATCTTATGTATTATACACTTCTAATTTTAAAACTCAAGTCCGGTGTTGAGCGGCTACACCGAGGTCGGTGCACAACTTTCGCACGAGGGTCCAAATGGGCTCTAAATTAAAATATGTCCGCACAATCACATCTAGATAAAAATCCAAAATAAATGGTGACGTCGGTTACCGCCGAATACACACACAGGGTCAGTCTAACTCGGGTTCAAAATACGGGTCTTTACATGCAAACTAATCACTTCCTGGTATTCTAAGAGCACGAGAACGCCCTCGCTTGATCTTGTCAACGCTAGCAAAGACATATCAAAACAAAGCCTTCCCAACCAACTCCTTCATATCGAACACTCTTTAGCTACTTTTTCAGTTCCATGATGGAGTCTGGATCATCTCAATATTCAGGCCTTCAAGAATGAATTTGGGAAGGCTTTTTTCTGTTGGATTCCATGGACATGGTTTTTTGCGTAAAATCGGTAAAACCTAAAACAGTAGTGACAATGCTTTTGGGTTCTTGTAAAAAATTGTAGGGTGCTAATGGGTTGGGTTGTGTCCAAAATTTGGCTGCCCAATAAGAAACTCGCAAATGCTCGACCCGTTGGTGCACTTGACCCTACCCGATGGTGCACTCAAGCCGAACCCATGCAAAAACTTCTCAAACCTGACTGCTGTACATCCACTTTATCTTCTTGGGGAAATCAACCTCAGATTTGGTTCCACTACTGGGCAGTACCGTTTCTAGTGCCATAGAGGAAATACGGCCAGTGTTTTGAAAATACTGGTTGGTATAATTGCTCCAAACCCCTAAAAGGGTTACAACCGGGTGGTGTCAAGTGTTAACACTTTGGCATTTATACCGGCTGGTATTCTTTGGGGTATTTTGAACCATAATTTCACCTCTCTCACCTAGCAGCATTGCTAGCATGAGTTGGCAGTCTTGGGGTACTTGCCGATGGTATAGGGTAATCACCCATTCACTTTCAAGTGTGAACAGGTCAAACCTTGAGAAGTGGACAACTATTTTATGAATTATGAGCATGCAAATCTCTAATGGAGATCATATTTAATTGACTCATTTTCACATGAGAGTTGAGAATTATTTATGTGCATTCTCATTAATCAAAAAGATTTGTGGTTCTAACCATTTGTCAAAATTTTGGATAGCCAACTTAATTAGAGATGTGTATCATGTTAGAGAACACAATAATTCTTGAATAGCAAACTCAATGAACAGATTTTTGATATGGCAAGAACTCTGAGACAATCAGTCACCAAGAAAGGAAAGGATCCCATTGAGTAGTCCATCATCCAATGTCATTAAAATATATGATTAAAAAGGACCAATCAGATTTTCCAAGCTGCCCCACTTTAAAATATATATCAAATACATTAAGGTAATTAAACAAGCCTACAGGAGCTATTTAATATGAAGAAGAGGAAAATAAAGATCGAGAGTAATCCGATCGCAACGGAGATGGCAAGAAAATGCGACCGCCGAATTTGGATCATTTCTGCCTCCGGATGTCTATTTCCCGAGACTCCTAAAGCCATCGTCGACCTTCGGAAGTCCATTTCCACTTTTTAAAGTGTGGTATATCCTTTATAATTAGCTCCTCGAAAACCATTAACTTGGTAGTGACAGTCACATCACCGGTCATATATCCCAGGCCGTCGCCCGGAAAAAACAACATAGTACTTCCATTTCGCCATGCTGAAATATCCACAAAAAGGAACATTATTTAAAAGTTAATTTATCATTTCCGCATGAAAATTCTGAAAATTGGAAAGGGGCATTGCAGGGCAGCCTGATGCCGATATTTTAAAGGCCCGATTTTAATTGGGGAGGGCTAACTCAGGCAGAACACTTCAAACAGACTATACCCACTATGATAGAATGCATGGAAAATGAGGATAATTTCCAATACCAATATGTCTAGTAATTGAAGGATGAGACAACTTTAAAAGCTTAGAGCTCCTAGGATATCTAGAGTATAGACTCAAGCTCATTAGATGATATAACAGAGAAACCAAGAACAAAAAAAATAATAAGTAGGGGAGAGTAAACCCGAAACACTAAATTTCAATAAACATAACATAAAAAAGCATAAGACTTGAAGTTAAGAATTTTTTAGTATGAATTGTTCAGTTTTATTCTCAAAGGCAATACCATTGGTATTCATTTTCAGGACCACTACCAAGTTTGCTCTACAACTAAATGTGAGCTGATTTGGTGATTCAGGCTGCAAAGATTGACCACAAATAGATGGGCCAAGATGACGATGAGACGCTATTTCAAGCTACTTCTTTCAACATTTCAAATGTGACAGAAGGCAAACATGAAGAATGAATTGAGCACAAATCAAACATGAAGAATGAACTTAATCTTCAACTTTAATGCTTAATGTTCAACTTTTAATAAAAAAAGGCCTAAAATTTATCAAAACAAAAGGAAGAAAAGAAGGCAATCACACCTTTATCTTTGTACTTCTTGTATAGTTGGCTAAACTCCTTGAATCCGTTTCTTGAAGGCCAGCGATCGCAACAAAGAGAGAGAGAGAGAGGGGGGGGAGAGAGAGAGAGAGAGAGGGGACGGGAGAGAGAGAGAGTACAGAGAGAGAGAGAGGGGTATGGGTACCTGGTAGAAATGTCTATGAGATTGTGATGGGGGGAGGGGAGAGTAAGATTCGTTGGTGTAGGAGTAGGGGAGTAGGGCGTACTGGTTGTGTATAGGGGGAGAGAGAGAGAGAGGGAGAAAGAGAGAGAGAGGACAACAATCTGTCAATGAGGCATGAGGCGTTGGTACCTGGTAGGAGAGAGAGAGAGAGAGAGGTACAGGTACCTGGTAGCAATGTCTATGAGATTGTGATGGGGGGAGGGGAGGGTAAGATGCTGTGACGACCTGACTTTTCCAACCCTTAAGGTATAGGAAAGGCCGGTTCATCAACTTATTGATTTCTCAATAAGCCGTAATCAAACAGAAGCCGACAGCATAACATAAATCTAAACAGAGGCAAGGCATAGAGTAAGCAGGAACAAAAGCTTAATCAAAACTATATATCACCCTGAGGAACCAGGAAAAACCACCGGTGATGGCCAATCCAACACCTAAAATAGTGGTTCCTAATGATGGTTCCTTAAGTGATATCCAAAAAGACAAAATAATTGGCCTAGGGCCCAATATTCAAAGAATAATTCTAAACAAAAGTACCAAAAAGATAATCTAGAAATCAGGGGAAAAACTCCTCTGTCGGCGTCTCCAATTCTTCCTTAGGAATATAATCGGAGTCTTCCAGATCCAGATCCTAGGTCAGTCTCAGCACCTGTGACGTATAGTCGAGGGTGAGCTAACATCAAAGCTCAATAAAGGAAACATGTCTGTTTGCATTTTATCATAAGTAAAGGTTTTCAAAGACAGAAATCAGATCATTTATGGTTTTCAAAATATGCCTTCCAAACTAAATTTCCAATTCTAAATAGAAAGACAAAAGCGATTCAATGTGTCTGATGTTTTCAAATTTCTGAATTAGGCATGCTTCTTGTTTTAAATTTATAACTTAATGCTATCTCCCAAATTACATATAGCATGAGAGCAAGGTATATTACTGATGGGAAACCCTACTGACCATCGTCATTCATGAACCCTTTTTCTAAAGTGCGACAAGCCCCTATGCTATGAGGGAAACTTGCGCTAAATAGAATTACCGTCAATACTGTTGGTAGGATCTAGGGTTTCGTTCGTATGTGCCTCAAATCAAATGCAAGTGCTAAACATATCAAAGTTTGTATACTATATACATTTACGGATTTTGGGAGTTCTGATTCGAAGATCAAAGTTCAAAGTTTTGGAGTTCTGAGTTCTTATTCATATTAAAGTTTCAAAGTTCTGATTTGTGTCATATTTCAGAGTTCTTATGCATGCCGTGTCGTTCAAAATTTTAGAATTTATGCTTAATACAAAACAACCTATACTTATAATCGAATGCAAATCAGGTTTAGGTTCCCCTACCTCAACTCAAAGCGGTCCAAAACAAGTAAGGCAGTCCTCACAATGGACTCACTATTTCAAAACCTACAAGAATTAACACTACAAGTGTTAATAGTGGTCCAAAAGTCAAACCAAAAGCTTGCCGATAAAAATATCAACCAAAATTCAAAGGCCAGAAACAGGACAGAATTCGACCCTCGAATTCAAATTCGATGGTCGAATTCAAATTTGACCCTCGAATTTCAAAAAAATGCATCAGGCCTAAAAATCCAATTTCTACCCTCAAATTTCAATTCGATGGTCGAATTCCAAATTTGTCCCTCTAATTTTTCAGGTCTGTGTATGCTAAAAATTTTTATCTTCAGACTTATTGCTCATTCAATCCATAGTTTGCTTATCCTCACATATTTCAATATAAACCTACTCTAAGCAAAGCTAATAATATTTAATTCAAGGAGGTTTAAAAGCCTACCTCTTGAAGTTTTAGTCCGTCGATCCCGTTGCACCAATTTCAAGCATTGGAACTAATCTTCAAGGTTTAATGAGTCTGGACCTCCAAATCAGTCCATTCAAACCTTTCTTCAAGTGCATAGGTCTGACCCACACAACACACAGAACTTTCCACTCTCCCCTAGCCTTCCTTCCGATTACAACAAACTAATCCAATTCCATTTACAAAGCTTTTCAATGGCCAAGATGGGGAGAGGGATTCACAATCTCACAAGATCTAAGATCAAGTGTGAGGGAAAGGGTTGCAAGGTTTCAAATTCTAGTTTCAAACGAGAGAGAGAAAAGTAAAACTTCTCCTCCAAGCCTCTCATTATAAGCTAAAATCTCCTCACCAAAATGTCAAGATATTTTACCTAAAATTCTATCCATTCAACTTGCAATTGTTTTCGGTGTTATTAAGCACTCATAGATTACTCAATGTATGTATCAACGAAAATATGACTTACACAAGTCCAAAACAAAAATCCTTTGGTCACTATTTTCATTATACCCTAAGCTATCCAAAAATCCAAAAAATCTAAGTAACTTTTACGGGCATGCTTACCGAGGTGCGAAAACAAGTCCAAAATATCGAGGATATTATATTCTCTCCTTAGGAATTTTCGTCCTCTAAAATGAAAAAGTGACGGTAAACATAAAATGAAATCGGAACGCACACGCAAAACGAAAACCAAGTGAAATACATGGGTCATAGTGCGATGGCCTCACAAGGCACGTAAGTCAAGGGTTGGGACCCGTAGTAACCTGGATGTACTACATGTGGCACCAGAAGGGCCATAGTGGGTTGCATCCGTACATGGATGCCTACACCTCGAGTGTCACGTACCGGGAAACAACCTCACCGTGACTCATGAAAACAAACAAAGATGAAATCAAAACACAAAGCCGAACCAAAAGCAGAATCCAGAAGAAAATAACACGATCCCACCACACAAAGGCAGAAACAAAATGAAGGTACGTGCCCACATAACGAAATCCATAAGCGTAAAACAAAACCAAAGATGGCTATGAACTAGATGAAAGAACCATATATAGAGATGTGACAAGATCCATAGCGAATTTTTTTACAAAACTACACAAAACTAACTACCACATCAAAATCCCAAAACAAATAGATAAAAGAGACATCAAAATTAGAACTACCTGGTTCTAAGGTAATCCATGCAATATATAAAAATAAATACAAGTCCCAAAAAGATCAAAAAATAACATAACAGCCCAAAGCTGAACTAAAACTCCCCCGCAGCAGTTGGATCAGCCTGATCCTGGTCACCGTTCCCACTATCATCATCGTCATCATCCGAACCAACAACACCCTCATCTGTAGGCATGATGGGACCTGCGCCTGATGTCGACGGGTGGTGAACTGATGCTCGAATGTCGGCCATGTATGTGGCATAGTCTGTGGGGAATGCATGCTGCATTAGATAAGTGAGAGCCCCACCATGAACGTCCAACTCCTGACGCATGGAGCTGTCATGCTGTGTGAGCTCCTGAATCTGCTGGCTCACGGCAGTCATCTGGCGAGTGAACTCTGACAGGGTGAGTACATCGGTCTATCGAGGCTGATCGGGTGCAGGAGCATCAAGCTCTGGTGCTACATGCTCTGCATCCTCCTCCTCATCCTCATCTGGTACGACCGCACCCTTGGGAGCCTTGAGCAGTCGATTGTAGGTCTGACCCCAACTGACAAGGTTATACAACTTAAGACAGTCCGTGGATCGTGGCTCGATAGGGGGAATATCATATGCTGGGCCCGCTCGATAATTCTCTATCATAATTGAAATTAGACGAGCATATGGGATGCCCTTCTTTGGTTTCTTCACCTGCTTGCCCATCTTCTCCCTAGCTTTAATAATCCCGTTAAATATGATGTTCGGGGCGCTGAACCAACCTTCCTTAAAAGCGGCAAATAAAATCTGTTGAATGGGACCTCGGCGCTTAGACTTATAGCCGAATGGGTAAAGGGTGGCCTTGAAAATCATGTCGAGAATCCACATAGTGTCGGGCATTTGTGATCGGGTGATAGCCTTACCAGACCCATGGCGACCTTGGGTCATTTGCGTGATAACCTCTTTGACTGAGATAGATTTAGGGAAGGGAGGACCCAAACCCATAGTCGATGAATGTGAGAGTAGGCAGTGCGTTGCCACAACAATGTCTTCTAGATCGAAGGTGTAGTCACGCCCATCAATCGAGGTGTAAATTTTCTTACCATCCTTTTTGCGCATACGCTGATAGAACAAGCGTACCAAACGAGGATAAAAATGGTCACTGAAAGCGGTACATAGAGAGGTCAATTGAGCTTTCTCCAAATAATTGGAAGCCGACTGAGTGGTGGTCTGTTGATCAAACAGTTCAGGATGAAAGACCCACTCAGTAGCAAAACCCTTGATGCTCCAAAATTCATTGGGTTGCTCTCTAATTGGTGGAGGTACAGGTTGCACAGGCTGGACAGGGGGTGGAATCGGCTGTGGTGGTGGCTGAGCCGATTGTGAAGGGTGGCGTGAAGAGCCATCTCTAGAAGCCGGTCTTTTGGAGGTAGGGACACGGGTGGGGTCGATTTCTTAGGCTCCATAAATAAAATGCAAGACACCAATCCAAATATACGAAAAACAGAATTTAAAAGCCACAAGAATGAAGGTTTTACCTCAAGAGAAAACCCACAATGGAAACTGTGGCAAGCAATTCAAGGTCCTGGCAAATCCCGTGCAAATCCAAGGGAAAATCCTCTTGATCTTGGCAAAAAATGCAAAGGAACCCCCAAAAACCCTAGGGCAGACCTCGGTGTGCAAAACCCCTAAAACCCTCAAGAGCCCGAAATGCCAAAACCCCAAAAACAGAACCCACTTAAGTCGAGAAATTCGTCCCTCGATTTCAAATTCGATGGTCGAATTCCAATTCGACCCTCGATTTTGAAATCGACCCTCTAAATCCCAAAAGTTTGTCATGCTGCATTTTCGGCCCAAATTGCCTAATTCCTGTTCATCCAAAATCGACCCTCCCTTTTAATTTTCGAACCTCGAATTTCCAGATACCTGTTGCCTTCAAAATTTTCAAAAATTTGGAATTTTGATCCATGTCTTTGGGTCCAAATTGACCTCCTTTGAGCCTATTTCATTCCAAATAGGTAACCCGGCTATGACGTAAGTATCAAAGCTGAATTTATTTTGAAAACTTAAATGAAGTAGCTGAAAAATTGGCCTGATTTATTTCACAGGCCTATTCGGGGGTAACATCCACATGGTTGGTCTAAGTCCCAAAATTTCACGGTTTCCATGAGATAAGGACTTTTAAACAGGCACAACATTAATAATACATTGGATCGCCAAAAATTACTCGCCAAAATTTTATATATGTATAAAAAAATACATCACAAAAAGTCTAAATGCAATACATCCCATATGTATTTTCTCAATAAAGTCAATCAAAAAGGTGCGAAAATTGTTCTCGGAGCTCAGCTTCTCGCTCCCAGGTGGCTTCCTCCGGTGTATGATTCCGCCATCATACGTGAACCAAAGGAATCCTCTTAGTGCGTAGGATCTGCTCCTTGCGATCCAAAATCTGAACCGGGTCCTCGATCACCATCAAACCATCCTGAAGCTCGATGGGTTGGTAATCAAGCATGTGAGTCGGTTCACCTATGTATCTCTGCAGCATGGACACACGGAAGATGTTGTGCATGCTAGATAATTGCGGCAGTAGCGCCACTCGGTATGCAACCTCTCCGACTCGGCCTAATATCTCAAGAGGCCCAATGTACCGAGGACTCAGCTTTCCTCTTTTGTCGAATCGCATAGCGCCTTTCGTAGGTAAAATTCGAACAAAAACATTATCGCTAACCTGAAAATCAATTGTTAGCGACAATTTCATTGGATGAATACGTATTAAGTGATTAAATGCACATTAACGTACTCAAGCTAACCTGAAAATCCACATGTCTGCGCTTGAGATAGGCGTAGCTCTTCTACCGACTCTGAGCTACACGTAGTCTCTCGCGAATCAACCGAACTATCTCGATCGTACGCTCAACTATCTCAGGTCCGATAATTAGCTTCTCACCCACTTCTTCCCAGTTTAACGGTGATCTGCACCGCCGCCCATATAAAGCCTCGAACGGTGCCATACTGATGCTAGCTTGGAAGTTATTGTTGTAAGTGAACTCGATCAGAGGTAGTGTTGGTCCCATGACCCATGAAAATCCAACATGCAAGCTCGTAGCATGTCCTCTATGATCTGATTCACTCACTCAGTCTGACCATCGGTCTGTGGGTGAAATGTCGAGCTGAAGTCGAGACGAGAACCCACTCCTTGAAACCGCTGCCAAAAGTGTGAAGTAAACAACGAATCCTTGTCTGACACAATACTAGCAGGTATACCATGCAATCGAACGATCTCCTTGAGATACAACTCTGCAAGTCTACTGGCTGTATACGTAGTATTGTATGGTAGGAAATGAGCAGACTTAGTTAACCGATCGACAATGACCTAGATGGCATTGTTCTTCCTCAATGTCTTCGGCAAACCAAGGATAAAGTCCATTGAAATAGCTTCCCATTTCCACTCGGGTATAGGTAAAGGTTGCAATAATCCCGCTGGATTCTGATGATCAACCTTAACCTGCTGACAAATCAAGCATCGCGATACGTACTCAGCGACATCGCATTTCAAACCTCGCCACCAAAAACTCTTCATCAAGTCTTGATACATCTTGGTGCTACCAGGATGTATGGCATACATCAATTTGTGAGCCTCTTCCAGAATGGTGTCCCGAAACTCTGAGCTTGTCGGTACACATACGCGGTCTCGAAACAACAAGGTTCCATTTGCTCGAATGGAGAAATCCTTCTTGCTTCCATTAAGCACATCTCGCCTAATTGCCATTAGCTCATCGTTTGTCATCTGAAGCTTCCTGATATTTTCGAAGAGCGTAGGGCGCAGTACAAGTGTAGCCATCAATGCTCCCGAGCCTTTTACATCAAACCATGAGCTGCCCAAAGCCATATCTTCCAATAGCTTCCATCACTGTATCTGACTGACTAGATGTGATAATTGTGCTGAAGACCTTCTACTGAGAGCATCAGCAACGACATTTGCCTTTCCTGGATGGTACTGGATCGAGCAATCATAATCCTTCAAAAACTCCATCCATCGTCACTGCCTCATATTCAAATCCTTTTGAGTGAATAGGTACTTGAGACTCTTGTGATCGGTGAATATATCGAATATCTCACCATAGAGGTAATGTCTCCAGATCTTCAGGGCAAAGATAATTGTTGTTAACTTGAGATCATGCGTTGGATAGTTTCTCTCATGGTCCTTCAACTGCCTAGAACCATGTGCAATGACCCGCTCGTGTTGATTAAGCACACAACCTAATCCGCCATAAGAAGCATCACTGTACCTTTGTGAAGCCTCCTTTTGAAGGTATAGCAAAGGCATATAGTCAATCTCCGTTTCGCTCCTGAAACCTCTGCTCACACTGCTCTGTCAAATCGAACTTCACATTCTTTCTCGTAAGCTGTGTAAGCGGACAAGATTTCTTCAAGAAACCCTCGACAAATCTCCGATAGTACCCTGCCAGACCAAGGAAACTACGAACCTCTGTAACTGTCGTTGGTTGTTCCCAGTTCACCATTGAGTCCATCTTTGTAGGATCAATAGATATACCTGAGTCAGAGACGACGTGGCCCAAGAAACTGACCTGGTCAAGCCAGAACTCACACTTGCTGAGTTTGGCATACAACTGATTGTCCCTCAATGTTTGAAGAGCCACTCGTAGATGCTGCATGTGATCCTCTCTGGTTTTCAAATAGATGAGGATGCCATCTATGAAAACTACCACAGACTTGTCTAGATGTGGCTTGAACACGCGGTTCATCAGATCCATGAACGATGCAGGTGCATTCGTTAACCCAAATGGCATCACTAAGAACTCATAGTGGCCATATCGCGTACGAAACACAGTTTTGGATATGTCTTCCGCCTTAATCTTGAGCTGGTGATAGCCTGACCTCAGATCAATCTTCGAGAAGAACTTTGCACCTTGCAATTGATCAAACAAGTCATCTATCCGCGGAAGTGGATAACGATTCTTAATTGTCATCTTGTTGAGCTGGCGATAATCAATGCACAGACGCATTGATCCGTCTTTCTTCTTCACAAAGAGTACTGGCGCTCCTCAAGGTGAAACACTCGGTCGAATGAAGCCTTTGTCTAACAGCTCTTGTAGCTGCTCCTTGAGCTCTTTCAACTCAGCAGGCTCCATCTGATAATGAGACTTGGACAATGGTTTGGTACCCGGAGCTAAGTCGATCGCAAACTCAATTTCGTAATCCGGTGGTAATCCAGGCAAATTTTTAGGAAAAACATCGAGAAACTCACTAACTACTGTAATAAGTGTGATGTCCCTATCTTTCTCCTTATTATCTTGTAAGTAAGTAAGATATCCACAGCAATCGTTCCTCATCATACGCTCAGCTAGGATAGCTGAGATAATAGGTGCGACGTTCGATTTAACTCCACAAAATCGAAAGGATTTCATCTTTGGAGGTCGGAAGGTCACGATCTTTCGTAGACAGTCCACACTCATGTGGTATGTTGACAACCAATCCATCCCGAGAATCACGTCGAACCCTTCCATTTTCAGCGTAATCATTTCGGTCATTGTCTCGTGGTCATCAACTATCATGATCATTGACTGGCACACTGTATCCGTGCTCACCGAGCTTCCCATAGGAACCTTCACATCCAAGACAAAAGCAAGTGTTTTAGGAACGATTCCCAACTTCTCAGAGAAAAGAGGAGTAATGAACGAGTGACTAGACCCAGGGTCTATCAGAACTCGTGCTTCAGTTTTGCTCGAGTCGCCTTCACGACTCATATCAAGGGTACCTTTTATCAAAAAATTTATCATTAATTATATGCAATGATTCCTGCTCTTAAAAATTTATTTAATGAATTTAAACATCAATAATAGAACCAATGCAAGAATTGACAATCCGAACTTTCTGTTACAGGATAATCCTTGATCATATGACCAATCTGTCCACACCTGAAGCATCACCCAGTGTTTCCTCCGTCTTATGTGCTTTTTCCACATCGTGTACATGATGGAGTAGGAACCGGAGTAACAGTTGATCCCCGTGATGACCCTTGAGCCACAGAAGCTCCACTCATAGTAGTGCTCCCAGCTCTGAAAGGTTGCCCTGGTGAAGAACTCTGTGGTCTCTGAAAGGAAGACGATATTGGTCCTGAAGCAACAACCGGCTTGGAATACGATGGCTGAATAGGATAGTGAGGAGGTTTAAAGAACCTCAGCTTTTTGTTTGCCTGCTCAAACGCACTCGACTGTCCTTGGCCAAATCGGTTTCTATTTCCCTGATCTCGCCTCAGATACTATTTCTGGATGTCTTCCTCTCCGATGAGAGCCTTTGCCATAACACCCGCATAGGTCTCCATCTCCCACATTGACACCCGCTCCTGAATATTAGGCCTCAAACCCCTTTGAAATTTCTGAGCCCTCATCAACTCAGTGGCCACGTGTAAGGGTGCAAATCAGGCAAGTCGATCAAATTCTGCCCCATACCGCTTTCGACATCTCGCTCGCCCACTTTATGATGGACTTCCCAATCGTTATACGATATCTTTTAGAAATACTAATCGTTGAACGTATCCACGAACTCTGCCCAAGTCCATGGAGTATTGGGGTAGTCCTGCTCCCTTGTCCTGGAGACAGATTTCCACCATAGACTGGCCTCGCCCAATAGCTTGAAGGCAGCCCAGCGTACCTTCTCAACATCTATACACTGTAACACCTCAAAAATTTTCTCCATCTCATCAAGCCATCCCTCGGCTTCCATCGGATCCGTCTGCCCTGAGAATGTAGGAGGTCTCATCCTCCTGAACTCTGTGAATCCTCATGGTTGATGTCTGACTGCTAGTAGCTCTGTCTGTTGAGCCATCGCTGCCGTCTGTTGAGCCATATTGTTGGCCAAGGCCGCCAACACTTGGTCAACATTTCCTCCCTCAGGCCTAGCAGCTCCCAAAGGATCTACATTAGGGCCAGATGCAAATCTCCCTCTACCTGTGAGGTTCCTACGCCCTCATCAAACAAAAGCCGACAGCATAACATAAATCTAAACAGAGGCAAGGCATAGAGTAAGCAAGAACAAAAGCTTAATCAAAACTATATATCACCCTGAGGAACCAGGAAGAACCACCGGTGATGGCCAATCCAACTCCTAAAATAGTGGTTCCTAATGATGGTTCCTTAAGTGATATCTAAAAAGACAAAACAATTGGCCTAGGGCCCAATATTCAAAGAATAATTCTAAACAAAAGTACCAAAAAGATAATCTAGAAATCAGGGAAAAAACTCCTCTGCAGGCGTCTTCAATTCCTCCTCAGGAATATAATCGGAGTCCTCCAGATCCAGATCCTCAGATCCTAGGTCAGTCTCAGCACCTGTGACGTATAGTCGAGGGTGAGCTAACATCGAAGCTTAATAGAGGAAACATGTCTATTTGCATTGTATCATAAGTAAAGGTTTTCAAAGACAGAAATTGGATCATTTATGGTTTTCAAAATATGTCTTGCAAACTAAATTTCCAATTCTAAATAGAAAGCCAAAAGTTGATTCAATGTGTCTGATGTTTTCAAATTTCCGAATTAGGTATGCTTCTTGTCTTAAATTTATAACTTAATGTTATCTCCCTATAGACTATACGTCGCAGGTCCACTATTAGCAACTGCCGCGGCTTCAGGAGACGCTGATCCCGGCGAGTCAGACCTGGCGGCCGGCGAGGAGTTAGAGCCACCTCCAGAGGACTTCTTCTAGAGGACTCTGCTGTGCGACTTTGAGGAGTTTTAGTTGGAGATTGTACGGCTTGGTATGTCAAGCCTGGTTTTTGATTAAACCTTGTGTATATGGATATCAGAGTATTCTTTTGGGCGAACCACCCATGATGATGGTTATCATCGATGGTTCGGATCGGTTCTCCCTTCATGCAGAGGCATGAGGGTAGAACTGTCTTTTGAGAAGTGTTTTTATGTAGATTTAAATTCCGCAAGTTGTTCTTATTTATTTTATGCTTGATATACCAGTGTTCCGTGCATAGTTGAGGGGCACGGTCAAGATGATCGTGCTGATGGCACGGGTTTCGAGGTGTCGAAATCCGGGCTGTCACATTGGCAATCACCGGTGGTTCTTTTTGGTTCCTCACAGTGATATATCTAATTTTGTTATATGAAGCTTTTGTTTTTGGATTAACAATGTTGCCTCTGTCTTTAGACCTTTGTTTATGTTGTCGGCTTCTGTTTGTTACGGCTTATTGAGAAATCAATAAGTTGATGAACCGGCCTTTCCTATATCCTAGGGATTGGAAAAATCGGGTCGTCACAGATTCAAGTAATTTAAGTGGGAGAACAACTTACGCCCTTTGTATACACAAAAATATGTATGTTTGAAGGATTGTTACAATCAAAATTCACGCACTTCAACATTGACCCCAAATGATTTGATGATCTTAATTAGAAAGGGTATTTTGTTAGATTAAAATTAAATAAAGTGGCATCCAATAGAAACCCAAGTTGGTAAAGAGATTCAAGCAGCCACAAAAACAAAAGGAACCAGAAAATGAGCGGGCCCTAAATAAATCTACAAATTCTACGTGATTTCCGTGGATTGCCATGGTATTTTGTCTTTAGAGGACATTTAATGGGCGACTTGTATATTTGTTTTCTTTCCAACTACTTGAGGAATATTCTTGTGGCACCATGAGATCTTTGCCTCGTGGCGTCAAGTGTCACATCTTCCTTTTGTCAGTGGCCCAATTTCCATTGGCATATATGTCCACTGTAGTAGAAATAGGTAATCTTCTTTCTTCCATAAAAAAGAGATCACATTAGAAAAAAGTTGTAAAGATGGGACTTGAATTTGAAGTTTGTGGTGCTTAATCAAAGTAAATCACTTTATATTTCTCATCAAAATGCTCTCTTTATTATAATAAGAAAGCTCTTCCACCCAATTTGGGAACTATTCTTAGCAAGGAAAATGGTTAAAAATGATTTCAGGTCTAGGGTTAGGAGTTAAGAGCATTTTGGTCAGTTGAAGTAGGGGACTGGAACTAGGGTTAGGACTTAATTAGAAATTTAGAGTTAAGACCATTTTCATCAGTTAAACTAGGGTTTCTTTTTTTCTTTTTTTTCTTTTTTTTTGTTAGGAAAGCTAAATTAAGCCTATGACCTTAGGGTTACATGATTACATCACCATCATCACCTCAAGATATTATATAAATTAAACTCACACCAAAAATCATGCCCATAAAAGCACTCTAACCATTTAATTCGACCACTTTTATGTTTAAAATGAAGAATGTTTACATGAGATTGGATTTTGGCCCTAGTGGTGATGCCCTCAAGTTTGTAGGTTGAGCTCAAGAGTTCAAATACCATGCTTACCTAAATTTAAACTAGACTAAAATAAATAAATAAATTAACTGGTCCATATTGAAGTGCTGGATTAAATGATTTGAATCCTCTGATTGGCATGGATTTAAGCAAAAATTAGTTTATATAATATTCAACCACTTGAATGACTTAAATTGGGCAAAAATGTGCAGTGTGGCATAGGAATGGGTTTAGTGCCATATTCAAAATCATGTATAGGATCTTATAACTCATTAAGCTACTATTCTGACTAAAATCAATTGATAATGAAAGAGACACAACTCAATGTTTTAAGGTTTTGACCCTTTCTGGTACTATGCCCTAAAATATACCACATGCGTATTATACAATTATGGCCCACACACCTAATACAAACTCCTTGTTTTGAAAGAGGGTTGCTAAGCATATAGCACTTTTTTCTTCCCACATATACAATAACAAAATTAATAAGTGTTGTACAGCTAGAAAAGGTTGGTATGTGCTTAGAAAAATTTGTTTTTATTCAATCAAAAAAAAATAAAAAAATAAAATGGTGTGCAACCAAAAATGGTGTGCGGGAAGTAAAAGAGGTGTTTGAGTAGTGACCAACCTAACTAGTATCCTTAATTTTAGAAGGATATCTTTATTTTCTATGCATGATTCTTCCTTTTCAATCCAAGTTTCATGTGCTTAAACCATTGACCGCTTTGAATTTGAGAATGGAGATCATTTTTCGTCTCAATTTTTGATACAATAAATCATGGGATCATGGTCTTTCCATTAGACGACCAAATTCTAATTTTACATGACACACATACTGAAAAGTGATTCAAGAATCACATTTTATATAGGCGATGCTCATGTTCCCTTTTTGCAATGTATGTCACTCGGAATCAAAATCTGGACGTCTGATGATAGGCCTACGATCTCAAGTTCTATTGTGTCAAAGATTGGTACAAAAAAAGATCTTCATTGTCCGAGTTGAGAAGGAAGAATCTCAGGCTCTAAATAAAGGTTCCCTTTTACAAATAGCAAAACCCTAGCTTCTAGAAAGATAAAAAATAGTGCCATCGCATTCATGCAACAATTACTTTGAGACATTGGAACTAGAGGGACGTGCTTTTATTTTTATAGCCGCGGTTATAACGAACTTTAACACCGTTAAAACAACCTCTTGGGCCCCCTTTGATTCATGGTAATGCTTTCTTATGCAAAATTCAGTATACATGTAAAAAAGTAAATTATCTTTACTTGTAAAAAGTATAACTTTGGTGTAAATTGGTTATTTGGTTCATTTTAAAATTTGTGTGTAAAATGCACTTTATGTGCTATTTTATATTTTCGTTGAAGTGAATAATTTATGTAAATTCTATTTTAGAGGCTATTTCACTTTATTTTACATTCTCTCTTTAAATTTATTCAATGCTTGCAATTTTACTCACATTTTTTAAATTTTACAAGGCTAGACCTTCGAAAATAAAAAATATTACAGGTAAATTTATTGGTACAAACTTGAAGAAATAATTATATATGGATTAGACAAGCACATAATTTTACCCTATTACAGTAAAACAAATGTACCCTTCATGACCATTATGATTTCTTAAGATAATAGTTTAATGAGCATTATAACAGCGCATATTCCTAGTAGAGCACTGAGACACAAGAGAAGGGTATAACATTTGAATGTCACACCCGAGCCAGATTGTTGACACATTCACTACAAAAAATAAGATTATTAGCGGCAGTCAAAATTGCCACTATTAACAAAAAAACTTTGTTGGTTCGGTAGCAACAGGACTAGTAGCTATAGTTGTTTTGTTAATAGCGACAGTTTTGGCTGCCGCTTAAACACCTTATATTTGTAGTGATTGCACCTAAGCATAAGTTTAGGTGACATAGACTCGTGGGCAATGCTGATCCATTGTTGTCCCAAAAATAAAATATTAAAACTATCCGCCATCGTTGATGTAAAGGTAGTCAATGTTGTAAAAAATGAAGAGTAAATAATTCAACAATTTATCATTTATTTTAACAACATTAGAATGATGGTAAATATAATGGGGTGAACCCATGGGGATGGGAGCTACTTGGCACTCTAAACGGTGAAAAGAGTGGACTGGTACAGCGTTTGAACACTGCCCCCTGGTCCATAGACCCCTTTTCCTTTGTACACTTCTTAAAAAATTATTTTGCTTTGTACAAAACATATTAGTCCTCTGGGTCTAACTCCATTCTTCTTGGGGATAGAGCTCAAGCCCCTTAGACACATGTTCCCTTCAATTACACTTTCATGGATTTCAAGACTGAAACATATGAAATTTTCAACCTTGAGATCCGTGGAATTCAATTTTCCACGGATCATAACTACGGGGGAGAATCACTCTCAAAGTTGTATCGTAACTTATAACCAAGGTATCAAAATTGGTATCAGTCTCGGATATCGGTTTGCTTAAGGCCGATAAGTATCGGCCTATTTTAAAAATAATAATAATAATTAAAAAAAAAAATTGACCGAGGCGTATCGGCCAATACGGTATCGGGTACCCGATACGAGATACCAATATGTGTCGCCGATATGTATCGGTATTGACCGATTTTTTATACCTTGCTTATAACAAACAACGCGAGTATGCGAGATTCATAACATGGTCTTGACGATGATGTCCGCTGGTAGTTAACGGCATCACAACGACGTGATTAAAACCATGGTATCAAATATCGGCCGATACCGATACGTATCGATTTTCGGCAAAACCGATGCATATCGGTCATGTATCGGTATCGGTATCACCGATACGTGCCCGTATCGGCCAATATGTATCGGGTATAGGCCGATACGTCTCGGTTTCAACCGAGTGTTTTGTTTTGTTTTTTTGTTTTTTTTAAATTGGCTGATACGTGTCAGTATCGGCCGATACGTGTCGGTATCGGCCGATTCGTATCAGTCCTCCATGGACCGATACCCGATTCCCGTATCCGATTTGACACCTTGATTAAAACCTTAGCTTGGTTACTTAGGGTTACTTGGCGAACCACCAACTCCAGGGGACCACATGGATCATTTCAATGTAAAAAATCAAGTCTACCTTCTCCAAATTCCAAACCTTAGTTGAATAGACTGGTCTTTCAAAATGATTGCACTATGTTTTTGGTAAAAAAAAAATTCTTCTTCTTTTTATTTTTGTTCTTATATTATCTCTCTATTGTATATTAGGAGGCCATCTTTGCTTATAATAAGCTAAAGTTAGGTCTTTATTCACCCCGCTTATTTAAAAAGCATGCAGTAATGATATATAAATATATATTAAATGCTTTATAAGCCGGCTTTCTTTCTTCATTGTTGAAATCTCCCATAGAAAAGACATTTAGGATGAACTCATATGCCTCCCCTATCTAGGGCCGGCCCTGGACCAAGACAAGCCAGGCAGCTGCCTTGGGCCTTCGATTTTCAGGGGCCCCCAAATCCAAAAGTTGTTTTAAAACTTAGGTTTAAAAAAAAAAAAAAAAAAAAAAAAAAAAACAAATATATATATATATATAAAGGGGCCCCGTCTCCTCTCTCCAGCGCCTATCCAAATTCCAAACCCTCTCCTCTCTGGTCTCTCCAGTGATTCTCTCTCTCTAAACCCAAACCCTCTCCTCTCTAGTCCAAACGACCAACCCCCCCTCTATCTCTCCCCAGCGGCCATCGTCTCTCTCTCTCTCTCCAGACTCCAAACCCTCATATCATATAACAGGATTTTTACATGTTACCACATCAAACTATTAAACCATAAAACCATGTAATAATTTGTGAAAGTGAATACAAAGTAGAGATGAATACAGAAAAAATGACCACAAACCCTAGCATCAAAGGCTATTTTAGTCCTTGATTCCTCATTGCATGCACTAAATCAGTAATTCCTTGTATTTTGATATAGTGGATAATTTAAGTGACACCAAGGTAGAAAGGACATCCCAACTCATTGGAGGTGCAGAAGGATGTAGCAGCATTGAATCTGGCTAGACCATGTATCTTTTAGTTTGAATATTTGAAATTTGTAATTCTTGATTCTGTGTTTTAGCAGTGAGTTTGACATGAGATATGACTATAAAATACTTTAGAAAAAATTCTGTAAAAATTTATTAAGATGTAACATGAACCCAGAGACATGCACACAAAATTTGGGATCAAAAACCAAAGCACTTTGGTCACACAAATTCAGGATTAGACCTCTGTCTAGAAATGAGAACTGTTTTAGCTTGAGAAAATAAGCACAGACAGCTGACCTGAGAATTAAAGACAAGATTAAATATTCAAATTTTAAGTATTAGACCCTTAAGATAAGTTGTAGAGGACTTCCTAAGCTTTCCAACTATAAAAAATATGTAAATTTCTGATTAGTAGGTTAGGATATATCCGTAAATTACCAAGGCTAACCTAAGAAATTGTAGAACTAAAACTGCAGATTCTTGGGTCAAATTACACTAAGTGATTTGACTAATCTAGACCTAGTTTTGAGATGATTCCACCTATTCTATAATTACCAAGGCTAACCAAAGCGTGGATCGATGTGCACTCATGATGAGTGAACACCCGTTGCAGACTAACTCATGTTTAAAAATGGTCATCACAGTAGACCTCATACTAAATAGATAATGAATTGGGTCCATTCACTTTCAAGTTTAAACATCAGTTTCCTTATATTAAACTTGGCCATAGCCACTGATTGATTGTACCTTCATCAGGGGGAGGCCAATTTAGCCATAGGCCCATACCCACTGTATTGATATGGAAGGTAGGCGAGGTCAAATTAAGTTGGCATTAGCATGGTTATTGGAGATCATTCGGGTTTGGTTCTGTCGGCTATGGCTAAGCCAATATGCCATATTAATAGTGCTGAAAAATATGAAGCCCGAGCTTGCTTGGAGGGGCGCCAGTATGCCAAGGAGAAAGGATTCTCATATATATTGTATTGGAAAGTGATTGCAGTAGTGTAGTTGTAGCTATTAATGCAGGGGAAGACCTCTAAAGGCCTCTCTGATGTTGGAGGAATAGTCTCAGATATTAAACGAACTCTCTTATTGTTTTCTTGGGTCAAAATTTTGGATTTGATAGAATTTCATATCCTATAAGATCCTTGACCCCGGCCCCATTTAATTAATGCAACAAGTATTTATTGTGGAGGTAACTAGCCCACAGACTATTCTCTTTTAACTAGCACACAACAGGATGGATATGACATCAAAGCTGGCATGAATTGGCTTCAGCAATTGTGAAATAATTTGACTTTCATAAAAGTAATTGGACAAGATGATCGTGTAGACAGGTTGACCAGCCAAACTCTGTTCTCTCTAATCTTCCTCTGCCCATTGGAGAAATGCTCACTATTGTAGGCCTTATAAATATCAAACTTCATAGATTTCTCATGCCAAACTTGTCATACTTAACAGATTTCTCATACAAAACTCTTATACTTATCACACATAACAAATTTCACATTCTAATAAGTTAAACACGGAAACAAATTTCATCAAACTTTTTTCATAAGCTCTTTAATCTGTGGAATTTTCATAGGTATTTAGAGCTTAGAAGGAATTAATACATATCTATAAAAATAATGACATGCAAGTAATAACATATCAGAACTGTGTATATTATTTAGCATTTTAACATATCAGAAATGTGTTTATCGATGGATTCAAAGCGGAGAGGGATTTAGGGTTGAGCGAGAGGGATCTAGACCCTCAACCTGATCGAGAGCAAGAGGGATTTAGTGTTTGAATGAGTGTGAGAGGAATTTGAACGTGAAATTGATTGATTTAGGGTCTTTGCGAGAGGTTGGGTTGTAAGAGAGGGATTTAGGGTTTGAATTTGCGTGAGAGCGACGACGGCCAACGGGAAAAAGAGTTGAGACTAGGGCATAAAGAAAAAGTCAGAGAGATATATAGATAGCGTAGTTAAGGGGAGCGGCCTGGTTGGGTGTCGTGGGTTGGCCCAAGTATTGCTGGCGGTGTTATAATAACTGCCCCGACTACAGTCGGGCAAAAGGGCCCTTTTTCTAGTGAAAGGTAAATAAATAAAAAATTATATTTTTGAGAGTTTTTCACTATATGATCTGTGCACTCTATTGTCAACTGTTGTGCTTAGTTTTAATGGCAGATGTTAAAGTTCACCAATCGAATGATTCACATTCACTTATGGCCATGATTCTTTGACTAAAACATTTTGGAATGATGGATTTCACCTAGAAAATGTGGATTGATCATAATTGTGCACCACACATCTCATATTAGTAAACCATATTTCAACGGCCTGAGATCAAAATTTCTAATTTAATGATGAAAGATCGTTGAAACACCATTTGGTGTTTAATTGTCGGTCAAGAGCCATTATCCCTATATTAAAATATGAGCTGCTCCTGAACTATCATAATCTCTACGATATGTAAGGCACATCCACGTTGTCGATGCTATAAGACATCATAAAAAAAATAATATATATATATATATAAGCTGCAACTTTTGAGTCTCAGAGACGCCATTTCACAATAGTTGCGCTATCAAACCTTTAAGCCTACCATAATGAATCCCAGATCCGTCATTTCAAAGCGCTTCTGATTCGCTTCCAAACAATCGTTGATGTTACCCATGATGATCAAACACTCGAATCCCTCAAGCAATCACATACTTGAAACCCCAAGGACTTAAACACTAACAGGAAATAGGAAAAATCTTTTTTGATCAAGATATTCATTTTATAAAGGACTTTCAAAAAGGATAAAAATAAGAAGGAATCTTCTCTTCTGAAAAATTAGAAAAATAAATTATGAAGAAGTAAACTAGATTTTCGAAGTTAATTTGTTTCTATAGGAAAAATAATAAGAGTTTTGGCATAAGTAGAAGTTTTAAATCAATAATTACTCTTATTGAAAAAATATTAAAAAATTCCGAAAATACTTTGAACCGGCTGGCCGGTCATCTCAACTGGTTGATCGGTTAGTCGGTTGGTGACCGACTTGCCAGTTCGCAGAGTTCATGGTTTTTGTGCCCCAAAATTTTTAAAACTACTAAACTTTTATTATTTTCAATAATTTGATCAAGTGATCTTTGGAACATTAAAATCATTGACTTTTGACTTTGTCTGCACTTTGAGTTTTCGGATATCTTGACTTTAACACATATCATCACTTGGCCTCATATACTTTTGGGTGTTATACTATGTTTGGCAAAGAAACACCCATGACGTGTCACAATTGTGATCCGTGAAAAAACACCCATCTCATATGTTGATCGAGACAATCGGTATTTAACAACCTATACTAGTCGGTTTAGTTGACCAACCCATCGGTGAATCGCATACACTTCCGTAAGTTTATTTGGTACAAAATGAAATTGAGTCAACAATTTCATGAAATTCTAGGCAATGGACGAGATGGAAGATAAATTGAGTTTGAAGGAGAAATAGATTATAAAGAGAAATTGAAAATCCCCGAAATTCCTATGAGAAATTTAATTTTTGAATGAGAAAATGATTTTAATAAGATAGTGAATGGGAGATTAACTGAACCAAAATAATACTCGATAAAATGAATGAGAAATTGAAATACTATACTATAGATTAGAATATATAAATCGCGATAAATTAACATATCTCAAGATAAATTATGACAAAATGAAATTTCTTTTAAAATAAATTGCAAAAAATTATGAAAAACTATAAAATTTGGGCATGTATTTAAATTTGAGTCACAATCTAATCATCTATATGCGTGAAAATTTTACTTATAAGTAAATTATATATTAACTTAAATAATTTTCAACATAAGTGCTATCTTTATATAAACTTAATTTTGTTAGTCCCATAAAAAAACAAAATACTTAATTTTGTTAGTTAACATAAGATAAAGAAAATTCAATAAATCAGTAGGGCTAGGATGAACGGTTAGGAATAATATAAAAAAAATTAGTTTTGCATAACATCATTGTGACGACCCGACTTTTCCAATCCCTAAGGTATAGGAAAGGCCGGTTCATCAACTTATTGATTTCTCAATAAGCCGTAACAAACCGAAGCCGGCAACATAAACAAAGGTCTAAAGAACAGAGGCATCATAACATAAACCAAAAGGAACAAAAGACTACAGATAGCAAAAGAATATCACTGTGAGGAACCAAAAGGAACCACCGGTGATGGCCAATCCAATCACCTAAAATAGAGGTTCTCGATAATGGTTCCTCTAGTGATATCAAAAGGACAAAATAATAGCCTAGGGCTCAATATTCCAAAATTAATATTCAGACAAAATACCAAAAATACAAGGATCCAAAGATCAAGGGAAGAACTCCTCCGCTGGTATATCCAAATCCTCCTCTGGAATATAATCGGAGTCCTCCGGATCCTCCGACCCAATGTCGGTCTCAAGACTGAAGACGATAGTCGAGGGTGAGCTAACAGCCAAGCTCAATAGAAGAAACCAGATCTATTTGCAGTTTATTATAAGTACTGGTTTTCAAAAGACGGAATCAGATCAAATATGATTTTTCAAAAGATGCTTTCAATTTCAAATCTCCAATTCTAATTCTGAGTCAAAACTGATAGTAAGTTCAAAGTGTTCAAAATGTTCTGATTTAGCATGCTTCTTGTCTTAAATTTATAACTTAATTTTATCTCTCAAATTTCCTATAGCATGAGAGCGGACTAAGTGACCGATGGGAAGACCCTCGACCATCGCCGCTCATGAACCCATTTAAAATGCAACAAGCCCCTACGCTATGAGGGAAACTTGCGCAAAATTTTACATCAACACGGTTGGTGGAATCTAGGGCATCGTACGTATGAACCAAAAATCAAATGCAAATGCTAACACGTATCCAAGCTTATTATTCATATCTTATACTGATTTTCAAAGTTCTGATTCAAAGTTAACTGAGGTTCTGATTCAAAAGTTAGCTGAGGTTCTGATTCAAATTTAGCTGAGGTTCTGATTTCCAATGATTCTTATTTATGACAAGGTTTACAAATTTTTCGGATTGTATCATATGTTCAAAGTTTTAATTTCACTGTGTGTAATGAAATTTCTATATTTCATGCTTCTAAAATAACATGATTTATGCTTATAATTTATGCAAATAATAGTTTGGATTCCCCTACCTTAACCAAGCTGTTTCAAAAGCATGCAAAAGCGGTCCTCTCCAAGGACTTCCAACAGACAAAACCTACATATATTAACACCCTTAGTGTTAATATAAAGCTCAAAAATTAACCCGGGAGCTTGCATGAAAAAAATCCAACAATTTTCGAAACCCAAAACTCAGGACAGAATTCGACCATCGATTTCCAATTCGATGGTCGAATTTGAAATTCGATGGTCGAATCCAAAATCGACCATCGAATTTCCAAATCTCATCGAGCCTAAATTACGCAATTGACCTCGATTTCCAAATCGATTGTCGGTCTAATTCGACGATCGATTTTGAAATCGACAACAATTCCATGTTCGTGGTCATGCACTTTGACATTCCCGGATCTTTTTCCGATCTTTTTCACAGCCAACCCTCTTATTTATTGCACATATATATTTTTAATTCAAAGAAAAACATCCACAGATTTTCATACAGAGGTTTCAATACATACCTCTTTTTATCTTTAACGGTAGATCCCTTCGTACCGATTTGTGCTTCGAAATCAGTTTCTAAACCAGGGGTTCAATGGCATCAGCTTTGTTCATTGCAACCCTTCTCCTTTGGCACAGATTTGTAGGCACAGAGATGTCTTCTCCTCTACCTTTCCCTTTTTATAGCTTAAACTGATCCAAAGATCATCACTAATGCACTCAATGGTCAAGATAGAAAGAGGAGCTCTCTTTCTTCCTAGATCTGGAAATCAAATGGGACCTTGAATGGTTTATTTCCTTAGGGCTTTTCCAACGAGAGAGAAAAACAAAGCTTCTTTTGCACTCTCTCTTATAACCAAGTTAAACAACCACCAATATCTAGATATTTACAATTGTAACTTATCTACTTAATTTAGAATTTATTCCATGCTAACCACTAACACATCCTTATTGTGTATGCCAATGCATACATGACTTGCACACCTCTCGAGACCAAATCCTTTGGCCATTTGTCTTACCATAGCCTTAGCTTACCAAAAGTCCAAAAATATTCTATAGTATTTTCCGGGCACGCTTACCGAGGTAAACGAAAATTTGCCGAAAATATCAGGGATATTACAATCATCTTCCTTTAATATACTTTATGATATAATCTTCATCAAGGTTAACATGAATTTTGAAAATTTTAACCCAATTTGAACATGAATTGAACCACATATTGGAAGGTGACAATCCGAACTTCAACCCAATTTTGAGAATGGCGGCTTTCATACCAGATATGAGTAGCCATTTTCGCATAATTATTTCTATTTTTATATTGTTTTCTTTTTCAATCCTCCATCCCCCTTTTTTATGTTTTTCTTTTTCTTTCTTCTTTTGAATATTCACCTTTTTTCAACTTTTTCAAGGGACGACTCTCACGCTACTCGACTCAGTAGCACGTTCTACTGTCCACTTAGTAATGGCTTTCATGCGAGTAATATGTATAACCCTTTTTCACAAAAAGAAATACTTTGGGTCAAAAGGCTAAGGAAAATATCTCACATCCCTATGAATTTTTTAAGATTTTCAAATTTTATTGAATCCAAGGGTTTGGTAAGAATATCAGCTAACTGAAGATCGGAAAGCACATGATCAAGAACAATAATTTATTTTCAAAGAGTTCCCGAACGAAATGATGACGAATATCAACATGCTTGGTTCTATAATATTGAATAGGTTTTTTAGAGATACCTATAACACTCTTATTATCACAAAATAAGGTGATAGTATCTTGAGTAAAATCATAATAGTGAAGCATCTGCTTCATCCAAGGTAAGTGAATGCCACCACTACCAGTTGCGAATTGAGGTTGAACATTTATAATTACTGTTTCTATTGAGCAGTTGTTTATTTACTCTAAATTGATTTTCAAACTGCTGATTTTTATTGAGATTTTTGTTCACTTTTGTTGACCATTATTTAACAAATTCACGATGTTGTTGATTTGTTAATTTCTTCAAAGTAGCCAACTCATTCTCAGAAATTCTTTTGGGTTTAGTGTTCAATTTTTGGCATAAATCCATTTTTTTGTATCAACTGTAAGTGTATGTGTCCTTGTTTACCACAGTAGTGACACATAGGGCCTTTTCCAAAAGACTTAGATTTTTCTTGTTTACTTTGAGTCATTTTTGAATTAGTGATATTTCGCTTGACGAAGTTTAAATTTTTCTTGATAGGTTGTGAGTCATATCCTAAGCCACTTAAGTCTCCAACTCTTTTTCCTAAACCAAACAGTTTTTGAAGTCTTTCTTTACCATTACAGAAATCTTGGAATTTATTTGAAGATGAATTCAATTTCTTTTTAAGTTGTTCTTTTTCAAGTGTTACAAATTTGAAAATTTCATATTTCTCATGACACTCTACTTTTAGAAAACATATTTTATCTTTTAAACCTTTTATTTCATTTTTCAAATAATCATTAAGAGATTTGATCTTAAACTTTTCAGATTCAAGACAATCATTAACCTTTTAAATATCACCAATTTCTTTAGTTAAGGATATGTTTTCTTTTGTAAATTTAATACAATCATTTAACATTTTGCGAAGCACAACAAGCATATCCTCAACATTTTGATCTTCATCAGATGATATAACTTCAATTTTTGGTCTTTAAAAATTTTGTCTAGTTTTGTCATGGATAGATGTCATGAAAGCCTTGAATCCCGATTGATCTAAATCAGATTTAGAAAAGGTATAAGAAATATGACCCTCATCATCCCCAGTAACAACCATAGGTGTAGATTTATTCTTATCTTTTGACTTGTTGTTTGGGCAATCATTTGCAAAGTGTCCAAAACACTTACACTTAGTTGAATCTTTCTTTTTCTTGTCAAAAGATTTTTGATTGTTATCTTTATCAAAAGAATTTTGTTTGTCATAAAAGTTAGTAAACTTCTTTCCTTTCTTAAGAAATCTATGATATTTTTTAAAAAATAGGGCAATTTCTTTTTCATTGTCTTCAAATTGGTCAGAGTCTTCTTCAGGTTTGGTAGGCCTAAGAGTTTTTCATTTAGATGTATGTCATCTTGAATTTCATATTTATAGGTTTGAAGAGATCCTACAAGTTCAACTAAATTTATGGTATCAACGTTCTTGCTTTTTACAATATCATTAATTTTTTATCTAAAACATTTAGGAAGAGATCTGTGAATTTTGCGGATAATTTTAGAGTTAAGAATAGGTTCTCCTAAGTTAAAAGATCTATTTACTACATTATTTAAACAAACATAAAATTTTGAAAAAATTACATCTTCATTCATTCTAAGATTCTCAATATGAGAGGTAAGCATCTCAAGCTTAGCCATCTTAAGTTGAGGGCATCGAGAGCTTTTAAATTATTACTTCGGAGACCATTTGGGTCTAGGTTTAAGTTGGACAATAGTAATACCTTCATTAATAATTTATCCAGGAGGAGGAGCATATCCATCCTCAACAGAATACCCGACTCTAGAATCTCAAGATTTAAGGGAGGCAGACATCTTGCTTTCCAGTAGGGATAATTATTTCCATAAAAAAGAGGTGGATGTGTGATTCTTTCCATCTCTAGGTATATTCATGTTTCTAGAAAAAGCCAAAAACGTACTCGGTTCATTGAACTTTATTTCGAGTGACCTGCGCTGTGATACCAATTGAAAAATCATTTATAGCTTAGATAAACATAGATTAGCCTATATGGGGGGAAGGGTGAGTAGGCAATTTTAGGCCAATTAATTTTGCAAGAACCAAATAAAAACAACAACTACACAAAGCACAATTTTTTTAACGTGGAAAACCCAATCAGGGAAAAATCATGAGACCTCGCCCTGAAAAAGCAAATCCACTAAGAAAGTTAATCAATGACTTACAAAAGCACCAAATGATATGCAGACCTATTACACTGACAAATCCCACGATAGCAGTCCTATCAAACCTTTAAGCCTACCAACGAATCCCAAATCCGTCCCTTCAAAGCGCTTCTGATTCATTTCTAAACAACCGTAAATATTACCCACGACGATCAAACACTCGAATCTTTCGATCAATCACGTACTTGAATCCACAAGCACTTAAATACTAATAGGAAATAGCCTTTTTTATCAAGATATTTATTTTATACCGAAATTTCAAAGAAGGATAAAAATATAAGAAGGGTTCTTCTCTTCTGAAAAATCCGAACAATAAATTATCAAGACGTAACCTAGATTTTCAAAATTAATTTGTTTATATAGGAAAAATAATAAGAGTTTTGGTATAAGTAGAAGTCTTAAATCAATAATTATTCTTATTAAAAAAATAAAAATAAAAATTCTGAAAATACTTTGACCTGTCTTGCAGATCATCTCAACCGGCTAGCCGATTAGCACAGTTCCCCAATTTTTGTGCCCTGAAATCCGTGAAAGTGCTAAACTTCTATTATTTTGAATAATTTGACTAAGCGATCTTTGAAATGTTGAAATATTTTGCTTCTTGACTTTATACGCACTTTGACTTTTCAGATATCTTGACTTTAAAGCATATCATCACTTGGCCTCATACACTTTTGCAAATAGTCAGTTATTTTTGCAGTGCGTTCGTATATCTTTTAGAAAGATGTTGGCTATACGAATCAATTGACTATGCTTAGCACTTGTATAACAAGGTCAATGACTCAGATTTGAGAGTTTGTATTAAGTGTTGGGCGTTTATACCATAAAATTATATGTGCATACATTAATTTCTATTCATCACAGATTGAAAATTTGACAAAAGTGCTTGATTGTTATGGCTAGCAGTCCATTAAAGATAAAATCAACACTTTCATGAAATGGATGGTCGTGATCCGTGGTCAATTGCGAAGTCTATAATGTTGTTTAGGTCAAGTTTTTCAATACACCATATACAATAGTGCAGAATGGCTTTGGTAACTTATCTCGTCGTCATCATGTGCATTGTTTCATAGGCACAACACTTAGGCAATTTTGAGATTCCTTTCGTGGGACGTCACATAGCTAAAGAGTAGCGTTATTCGTGGCAGAAGATTTTATTTTCTCAGTTGGAGTTCTATTAAAAAGGTTGATTGTCTTGAAGGTGATGAGAGATATTTTTTGGTCAAAATCTTTTACATAATGATGCCGTGCTAAGTCTCAACTTTCCATTGGAACTGTTGATTTCTAAATCGAAATGTCAGAACTCTAATGGGCATCCAATTTTCTTATTGATTCACAAGAATACTAAGAGAAATGGGAACAAAGATCTCAAAAATACTTTAATATTCAATAATAATCTTTTTGTTTGGCTTACATCCATTTAAATAGAAAAGAAAGAAAAAACTACTAAAAATAGCAAAAACGATATAAGAGTATAGACGGAAAGATATTGTCGATAGAATAAGCCAGAATCGAAACGAATCGATTTTGATTCGTAAATCCCTGGGAATCGCAGAAGATATTATTTCCTAAAAGAGTAAAATTACTATTTTCGAGCCTTAAATGAAGGAATTTGCTTTAAAATAGCGTACACGACAAAGCCGTGACTATTAACCATTTGGGTGTTTCTGTTGTAGAATGAGCCTTCACGCAATTTTTTGACATTTGGGTCTATGATTTCTACTAGTGTCTGACTCAAAATTTTAACGACTATTATGTTAATCTCGAGTGGACTTATCTAACCGTCTAATGGCTGGGCCCTGATCGCAAGATCTCTTCTATGGATGATTGAGAGGAAAAACAGCCACTTCAAGGCAGAGATCGAATATTTGGCTGCAAATATTTGTACCCTGAAGGCAACCACCAATATGCTTGCTTCGGCACTAATACCAGCCACCCTAACTCTAAGGCCAAACACAGCCTAAACCACTCGGAGAAGTCTTAAAGAAGTGGACTAAAGTAAGCTACAAGCAGGAGAACAAGAGAGAGCTGGAGCTTTAAGTGCAAATGGTGAGATTAAATTAGAAATAAATATGAAGAAGAAGCTAGCCAGCTAGCTTAGAACCTAGAGGACTCCTTGTATTTTTATATATGTTGTCAATATTACCATCCCTACATTAGAATTATACGCTCATTAAGGCAGAGGGGGGTTATTACCGTTTTACATTAGAATTATACGCTCATTAAGGCAGAGGGGGTAATTACCGTTTTAGAAAGTGGTTTGATAGTTTTTACCTTTTATCCGAAAGAGCTTGGCTGGAACCAAAATAATAGTTTGTCCATTTAGGAAATTGTCCACATGGCAAACGCAAGGTTAATCGTCCATTAGAGTTGGCAGTGGGAGCCTAAATTACTTCGAAAATAATGGCTGCTATCAGCCAAATTATCGTCCGTATTGTCCATTGTATCGTCCGCACTAAAAAGGATTTGTCACCTAAACCCACAAGACAACAAGGAGTAAAAGAGAGTAGGGCTAGCCGCCTAGCCCTACTCTTTTATAATCATAGCTCTCTCTGCTAGTAAAATAGACTTGTCACCTAAACCCACAGGACAACAAGGAACAACTTTTCCTCTTTTAGACATTTAAATATTTAGGTAAATATTACTTGTAGACCGTATGCACCGTACTACCGCAGTAGTTACCGTCGTCATCATGGGCATTGTTTCATAGGCACAACACTTAGGCAATTTTGAGATTCCTTTCGTGAGACGTCACATAGCTAAAGAGTTTCGTTATTCGTAGCTGAAGATTCTATTTTCTTAGTCGGAGTTCTATTAAAAAGGTTGACTGTCTTGAATTTGATGATAGAGATATTTTGTGTATAAAGGTTAAAAAATTGTTAACAAGAGAAGTCGAAGTGCACACGCGATTCAACCAATAGCTCTACCATCACTTTTTTTGTAGCAAAGTCTACTTTGTCAACAAATATAATAAAAATGTGCACAAAAGAGAAACTCATCCTCCCCCTAGCGAACCGGGTTCTCTCGGATTTGGCGAATTGCGAACCTTCGAACCCAACCAACCAGCGAATTAGGTAACATTGGTTTTTTGTGCTCTTATGCACTTCCAATCCTTAGACCATTTTGACAAGGAACAAAAAAACGGTCAACCTGAGCACTACCAATGGTGCTCGTGCAAAATTTTGACATAACTAGGTCCATATGAGAATTAACAGTTGTGCCCGTACTGGTTGACTATTTTAGCATAACATGGTTGACCTGAGTACTAACAATGGTGCTTATACGTTAAGTAGAGTATGGTTGATGGTGCTCGAGTTGGCCGACTAATACCAAACTCTAAACCCTAAACCTAACAAGTCAAAAGTCGTGATTTTTGTTTTTCCGACCCAACTCTCCTAAGGCCCTGTTTGGCATTTCTCTTCCAAAAAGCACTTTCCAAGAGAGAAAATGATGGGTGAGAATCACATTTCACCTAAATACATGACCACCTCTAACTGAAAATGGTGTTGTATTGAGAAGTAGCCCAATGCTACTTCTCACACAATGCCATTTTCAATGTGTGATAGACTGTTATGATCTGAATTTAATGTCTTTAATACACCTAATATATGTGTATGTACTTAATATCGTATTCACCGCATGTCTTAACTTTTCAAAATATTTTATTTAAAAATACATGTTTTAGTTTTTTAAGCTCTTATATTTATTTTCGTCATTAATGGAGACAAGTTATGTGGTAGCCTTAGAGAAGAAATTCTAGATCTACTTTTTAGAACCCTTCTTTTGGGAAGAACGGCGAGACGTTGGCGTATATTCTCAAGCGGTCTTTGCCTCCTTCTAGAATCATCATTATTGTTGGAATCTTAATTTAATCGTGGGGGTACGATCGATCTAGGTATGGAGAAATTATGTTTTTTATTGAACTTAAAATATTAATTTTTAAATAGATTTTTATGTAAATTAGTGAGTTTATTTCATGAATAAAGAATGAATGATTAAATGAATGCATGCTATGATTGATGATCCTTAATGTTGATAATTTTAATTAAGAAGAAGACGGTTGAAATTCTACCATGTGTGTTGATGCATTTTGATGTGTGCTCATGGATTTGAGTCAATCGATTGAGACTGAGATGTCAATCGATTGAGAAATCAATAGATTGAGTCGGACTCAATAGATTGAGACTGGACACATAATTATGTCAATCGATTGACGATTGTATGTCAATCAATTGAGGATGAATATTAAAGTAGATACAAATAAATAATATTGTTTTAGAAAAATACGTATATTTATGTCAATCGATTGACGATTAGATGCCAATCGATTGAGGATTAAATGATATGGTTTTAAAAAAATACACATATTTATGTCAATCAATTGACGATTAGATGTCAATCGATTGAGGATTAAATGATATGATTTTAGAAAAATACACATATTTATGTCAATCGATTGACGATTAGATGTCAATCGATTGAGAATTAAATGATATTGTTTTGAAAAAATATACATATTTATGTCAATCGATTGACGATTGGATGCCAATCAATTGAGGATGAACATTAAATGGTAATAGACAATACTCAATGGATTGAGCAAAACTCAATAGATTGAGCCTGAGCATGGATTTATGTCAATAGATTGAGATATCAATCCATTGAGCATGAATAGAGTTCAATAGATTGAGAAATCAATGGATTGAGCTAAAATCAATAGATTGAGCCTAAACATGAACGCAATAGATTGAGGGTGAATAGTTAAGTTCTATATTTAAGTTCTTCTCATAACAATGACATTAAATGTTAATATTTATGCACCAAGATTATATTATATGCACTTCATTATTCATACACCAGGATTGTGTACACTTCAATGTTTACGTACCCACCATGTCTAAATACATTTAAATACTCATGAATGATAATTTTATTTATATGCACTTTACATGTTCCATGATGATCTATGAATGTGCAATCATGATAGTAAAATATGAGGAAATGTCAAGCCCTGATTAATGAGCATTAGACCCAACATCTTGTACATGATGGAGTCTAAGAAGGTATTAGACCCAATATTTTGTGTTTGATGCAGTCTAACTAAATATGATTAAGAAATATTAGACCCAACATCTTGTACATGATGGAGTCTAAGAAGGTATTAGACTCAACATCTTGTGCATGATGGAGTCTAAGTAAACAAGAGTATGATGAGCATGATTAAGCCCAAAGTCTTGAGTGGGATGGAGTTTGACATGTAATAAATGATATGATTCATTAGACCCAACGTCTTGAGTATTACGGAGTCTAACTAAACAAGTGATAAGCATGATTATGACCCAACGTCTTGAGCGGGACGGAGTCTAACATGCATTAAATGACAAGAAAGATGAAATTAAAAGAAATGATGCATTCATGTAATATTGATATATATATATATATATTTATGTTCAGTTCATTTCAGCTTATTGAGATTATACATGTCACATGCACACGCATGAAATATACTGAAATGTTTATATGACTATGACTGATATTTTATGCTTCACTGGATTGCATGTCTGGTCCATACAAGTGTTAACTTACACCCCTTGTTGATATGGGTGACCAGATGAGACAGGTGTCGCCGATGACAATGTATGGGTCTATGGCGATGAGACGGCACGTGGTGCTCAGGAAACTGGATTGAATGGCGATGGTGGCTTCGGGGCCTAATTAGCTATTTTCCTTTCTAGTTATTATTATGGTTTAAATAAATGAGACATCGACCAGTTAGTATTTCATTAAGATTGTTTAAGTTTTAATCATGTTGGACTTATTATTGGAATAAAAATATTATCATGGATTTTATTTTAATTAATTAATGTTTTAAAATTTTTTTATCTTTCGCTGTTTAAGGTGCTTTTATCGTCTTAATATGTTTCTATGGTTCACGATACGAAGGTACAGTCTAAGATCTTACAATCAAGAGGTTGTGAGATCTTGGGCCGTTACATAGACTTTTTTTAAAAGCATTAGTTTAGGAAGTAACATGTAAACCATCTCTTCACAGCACCACCTGGAAAGTGCTTTTCGAAGAAGGTTTGTCAAACAAGGCCTAAGTGTCTTTGAGAATTGTAGTTTATGAACTAGAGAAAGAATAATTGTGTGGTGATGTAAACTGAATTAAATATATATTTTTTGGACCAACTCCCCTTAACATATTTAAATACCAAATGTTGTTTAAACGATCTTACATCATTTATTGGCTTATGATCTTAGAAATCCATAAGTCAAAGTGATATATCATCAATTAAAGGGTTAAGGGTCCATAAATTATACTTTTTGAGAGATTTGAACCACCTGATTTGTGCACTCTAATACCAACGATTGATCTTGGATGATATTAAACGTTTTAGCTCTATATACAGGCTTCAAACATTTTAACGGATCGGGCATTTAGTATTTTCAGAACTTTGGATATCCGTGAGATTGCTAAAAGTGGGACACGTGGGACGAATTACATCCTTGCAATTTTACTGAAATGCCTTCTATAAGGCTTAGGCTTACAGGGTTTTTCCTAGGTTTCGTGCGCTCCACCTTCTCTTCTCCCCTGCGCTGCTCCCAAACTCCAGCGAGGCTTACGGGGGGTTTTTTTCCTAGGTTTTCCTGCGCAGCTCCCACCTTCTCTTCTCCTGCACAGCTCCCACCTTCTCTTCTCTTGCGCAGCTCCGAAACTCTGAAAAGCGTTGTGTTCGTGATTGTTGTGATGGGTTTTCATCTCTCAGATTTTAATCTTATCATAGGGATTTTAAGAGATGGGTTTTCATCTCCCTCCTCCACCATTGGTTGATCATCCACCACGTCCACCATTGGCAACGTCAGATGATCTCTCATTCCCAACTCATTTTCAAAACCCTAGATCATCAGGCGATCTCTCATTTTCAAATTGATTTTGAAACCCTAGATTGCAAAGGTTTTTTTCGCTGGGAGATTGAATCGAAGTTCTGCAAAACAGCGAGTTTTTTCTTTTTCACTTTGATGTTATTTGAATTATTTCAATGTTCTTGTTGGATGTCCTTTTTTTCTATGCATTTTTTTTTGCTTCGACATTTGGTGCTTGTTCTTCTTGCTTAACTATGAATCAATCTATTTCATTGTTTCAACAACATTTGAGACGTTTCATCCGAAAAATTGGATTTAATGGTTTGGCTTTTAGTAATTGGTTTTAGATATTTCTTATAGTTTTACTAGAAATATATATTATTTTAAAGTTGCGTGTCAAGTGTTTGATAAAATGCTTATAAGAAATATGAGGATTTGGTTCTTTTCCTTCTTAATAGAGGTTCCAAATTTCTCAACGCATTTGTATAGCTTCAATGTGAGATGGAGTTCATAGCTTTTATACCTACTCGTTATCACCAGGCTTAACACCCACAATGCCCATTGATAAAATTAACTGATATTTTTGGCTGTTATTTTAAATTAATGCCATACCTCAGTAAGTTAGTGGTTTTTTGTGGTTGCTTACTCTTCCTTGATTATTAACTCAATAAATTTAATGATTACTCTATTTTTCCAACAAATAATCCACATGGAAATGCTGACTATAGAATCCCTAAATAGCAATTGGAGAACTCCGTTGGTGGATCGCCTTTTACCTAATACCAACTATAAAATAATTTTTGTACTTGTAAAGATATTTGAATTTTCAAGGACTTTGGCTTTGGCAGTTAGAAGATACACAACTTTTTGTTCCTCATTCCTTCTCTTTCAACTACTCACCATAGTCTCCACCTATTTCCATTCCATTATATTTTTTGTTATTTATTTTTTATAGGTAACCCTCATGTTGTTACCTCAATGAGAATTAGGGTCGTCACCAGACATAAAATCTGTATGTGTGGCACCATTTGGCACCACGTGGTGTCATGTGGTCCACAGGTCTATTGTCTATTCTAGATTCAGCTCCACGATTGCATCAGAAAACCATTTTTACCAACCGACTCGGCTTATTTTTCCATAAAAGTTGGCCATGTTCAACAAAAATCGAGTGAATTTTTCGGGTTTTAAAAGAGTGATAGAGTTGACCAAAAAAGCTAAAATAGGAGTTCTGCTAAATAAGATCTGATCAGTTCTTGAAGAAGGGAGCTCAAACACAATGCGTCTTAACAACGGTTATCAGTAGGGGTATTTGTTTCATGAGGAATATGAAATTAGGAAAAAATAAAAAAATACCCATAATTTGTACCTCATCAATCTGCTCAAAGATGTCCATTAATCGCCACGTAAACTTCCCCATTTCCCTAACCCATTGGATACAGCCTCTAGAATCCCATTCAACAATCACAAGAACATTAGAAAGTGTTTGCATAGCCTTATATAGAAGCCTTATTCACAGTGTACACTTGTCAGAGAAGAATTCAAGAAGGGCTAAGGTATTAGTTGGGGCAATGGGAACAGGATATATTTTTGGAAAGATACTTGGAATGGGGTTAGAGCTCTAAAGGAGGATTTCAAATAGCTGCTTTGGAGGAGGCTACAATGTCACAGATGATGGCTGAGCCAGGAGGGGAGGTGGTGTGGAATGTTTTCAGTAGAAGGGATTTTAAAGAGGAAGAGATTGATGACTTGGTTAATCTCATGGAGCTATTATACTCTGCTAGAAGGAATGGTCTGAAATCTGAATAGGGAATGTTAGATCTTGAGTCTTAATAGGAAGGATCATTTAATTTGGGTTAAGTCTTTTTACATCTTGTTGAGTAGAAGACCATTGAATAGGCATCCTTTGGAATGTAAAATCCCTTGCAAGATTAAGTTTTATGGATGGAGTGTGGCATGGGGTCAAATCCTTGTTGAAAATGAGAGTTCAGAAGAAAAATAGGAGTGTGATGTGCCTTGAGGATAAGGAGACTGTGGATCACCTTCTGATCCATTGTTGGATGGCTAGACAAGTATGGAACATAGTGCTTCAGATTTGCTATATTTCGTGGGTTTTTCATGAGGATTGTGGTCAGTTGTTGAGGATTGGATATGTGAGATTTTCTCACAGATCACCAAGAATTTCCCACTCCTTTTAAAACCATTAGATATGTGAGATTTTCCCTCACTCTATATTATGTGGGATTTTATCTTTCCTTTTAAAACCATTGGATATGTGAGATTTTTGTCATGAGATTGAATGATTTGGGATAATTTTTATTAAATTTGATGATGAAGATTGTTTATCATCACAACCTTTGACAGGAGAGATCTTGAGATTATGGGCCTACCATCAGACGGTTCATGTTTTATTTCTCGTGGCACACATCTCAGAAAAATGACCTTAACATCACGTGCATGCTCAAAATTGATTTTAAGGTAGCTTTTTTTGGGTGTGTACCACATGAAATAAAAAGGTAACCATTTGATGGTATGATCATCTACTCAAGATCCATTGTGTTAATGATTTTTTATCATCAACCTCCATTGTCCGATTCAAAAACGTGTGCAACTAATGGCTCCCATTATTTATTTATTTTTTAATTCTGTGCATGTAATGGCCCATGTTTTTTTATTAATTCTTTGCAATCACTTCAAAAAGTGACTTGAGGCCTCTATTTGGATTCCCGCCCAACCAATAACAAAACCATGGTTTCAAATTTGAATACGAAACCCCATGGGTCACTTCGGTTGGCTACAACCTATAAATTCCCTCTCTCTCTCTCCCCCCCTCTCTCTCACTCTCTCTTGGCTGCGGTCGCTGGCCTTCAAGAAACGGATTCAAGGAGCTTAGCCAACTATACGAGAAGTACAAAGATAAAGGTGTGATTGCCTTCTTTTCTTCCTTCTGTTTTGATAAATTTTAGGCCTTTTTTATTAAAAGTTGAACATTAAGCATTAAAGTTGAGGATTAAGTTTATTCTTTATGTTTGATTTGTGCTCAATTCATTCTTCAAGTTTGCCTTCTGTCACATTTGAAATGTTGAAAGAAGTAGCTTGAAACAGCGTCTCATCGTCATCTTGGCCCATCATTCAATCTCATGATAAAAATCTCACATATCCAATGGTTTTAAAAGGAAAGATAAAATTCCACATAATATAGAGTGAGGGAAAATCTCACATATCTAATGGTTTTAAAAGGAGTGGGAAAATCTCACATATCCAATGCTCAACAACTGGCCACAATCCTCATGAAAAACCCACGAAATATAGCTGTTATAATCTGAATTTTATGTCTTTGATACACCTAAGATATGTGTAGGTGCTTAATATCGTATTCACCGTATGTCTTTACTTTTCAAAATACTTTATCTAAAAATATATGTTTTGGTCTTTCAAGCTCTTATATTTATTTTCGTCATTAATGGATGCAAGTTGTGTAATAGCCTACTGGTTAAAGGCTTTAAGTTCTAGATAAGAGGTCTAGGGATCAAACCTTGTTATGGGTGTTTTAAACTTCTATTTTGGACTTTAAGATAAAAGCCTATACACTCTTCCTTAGTGTGTTAGCTTAACACCGGGTAATTCCTAAAATATTATAGTAAGTGTCTTACGGAGAACCCTAAATTATAATCTCATTCAGAGTTCTTCTTAAGAATAAAGCCGTAAGAAATCCTAGAGACCTTAGATAAGAAATTTTAGATCTATTTTTTAGAACCCTTCTTTGGGAAGAGCTGAGACGGCGTATATTCTCAAGCGGCCTTCGCCTCCTTCTAGAATCATCATCATTGTTGGGATCTTAATCTAATCGTGGGGGTACGATCGATATAGGTATGGAGAAATCATGCTTTCCATTGAACTTTAAATATTAATTTTTAAATAGATTTTTATGTAAATTAGTGAGTTTATTTCATGAATAATGAATGGATGATTAAATGAATGCATGCTATGATTAGTGATTATTAATGTTGATTATTTTGATTAAAAGAAGATGAATGAAATCCCACCATGTGATTTGAGACATCGGGAGGGGTGCTCATGGATTTGGGTCAATCGATTGATGCTAGAAAATCAATCGACTGAGACCGGACAAACACTGACAAATGTTATTATTTTTAGAAAATGCGGACTTGAGTCGATCGACTGATTCTAAGGAATCAATCGATTGAGCTTGAATAAGAAACTTAAATGACATTATTTTGAGAAAATGCACGGATTTGATTTAATCGATTGATTAAGAGGAGTCAATCGATTGAGCTTGACAGACACTGATAAAGGACATTATTTTTAGAAAATGCATGGATTTGATTCAATCGATTGATTCTGGGAAATCAATCGATTGAGCCTGAACTTAAATCAATGGATTGTGTTTGAGTAGTTAGGTTCTCTAATCAGTTCTTCTCTTAACAGTGTGATTAAAATGTCAATATTTATGTACCATGATCATATTTTATGCACTTCATTGCTCATACACCAGGATTGTGTACACTCAAATGTTTGTGTACCATTGTTTATGCACCATATTTAAATGTACTTAAATACTCATGAATGATAATCTTATTCATATGCACTTTACACGTTCCATGATGATCTATGAATGTGCAATCATGATAGTAAAACATGAGGAAATGTCAAGCCATGGTTAATGAGCATTAGACCCAACATCTTGTACATAATGGAGTTTCAGAAGGTATTAAACTCAATATCTTGTGCTTGATGGAGTCTAACTAAACATGATTAAGAAGCATTAGACCCAACTCCTTATACCTAATGGAGTCTAAGAAGGTATTAGACCCAACATCTTGTGTAAGATGGAGTCTAACTAAACAAGAGTATGATGAGCATGATTAAGCCCAACGTCTTGAGCGGGACAGAGTTTGACATGCAATAAATGATATGATTCATTAGGCCCAACGTCTTGAGCATGACGGAGTCTAACTAAACAAGTTATAAGCATGATTATGACCCAACGTCTTGAGCGGGACGGAGTCTAACGTGTGTTAAATGACAAGAAAGATGAAATTAAAAGAAATGATGCATTCATGTAATATTAATATATATATGTTTATGTTCAGTTCATTTCAGCTTATTGAGATTATACATGTCACATGCACACACACATGAAATATATTGAAATGTTTATATGGCTATGACTGATATTTTATGCTTCACTGGATTGCATGTCTGGTCCATACAAGTGTAAACTTACACCCCTTGTTGATGTGGGTGACCAGATGAGACAGGTGTCACCGATGACAATGTATGGGTCTATGGTGATAAGACGGCACGTGGTGCTCAAAAAATTGGACTGAATGACGATGATGGCTTCAGGGCCTAATTAGCTATTTTCCTTTCTAGTTATTATTATGAGTTTTAAATAAATGAGACATCGATCAGTTAGTATTTTATTAAGAATGTTTAAGCTTTAATTATGTTGGACTTATTATTGGAATAAGAACATTATCATGGGTTTTATTTTGATTAATTAATATTTTAAAGAAATTTTATCTTTCGCTGTTTAAGGTGCTTTTATCTCCTTAATATGTTTCTATGGCTCACGATACGAAGGTGCGCTCTATGATCTCACAATCAAGAGGTTGTGAGATTTAGGGTCGCTACAGTTGGTATCAAAGCCTAAGGTTGATTCTTACGTCGGGAATATGGGTAACTAAAGTTTAACATGAGATTGATCGGTTGCAGATGACGAACAAACATATTGATGCATTGACCGAAGCAATTGTGAATGCCATCAATGCAACCAGAACTTCAAATGCCCAACCTACTCCTGCTCCTAGGTCGGAATTGGACGAATTCAGGAAGAACCGACCACGATACTTCAATGGGACGGGAGATAGCGCGGAGGTTATGAAATGGGTGCAACAGATGGAAAAGATCTTCGATCTGATGGAGTGTAATGAAACAACTAAAGTGAGATTGGCAACCTACAAACTGGAGGGGGATACCGAGAACTGGTGGAGACAATTGAAAGAAGCGACTAGTGTCGAAGACCCTGGTTAAGTATGGGACTGGGACGAATTTGTAAAAGTATTTTATGATAAGTACTACCCACAGAGCGTCCAAGAAGCGACGATTGAGGTGCTCCTGAACCTCCAACAGGGAGAGATGACTGTTGACGCTTATGCTAAGCTTTTTATGAAACTGAGCTAGTTTGTACCGACCCTGGTTTCTAACGAGAACTTTCGACTCAGGAGGTTTGAGAAGGGTTTGAGGCCCCAGATCAGGACCTTGGTAGTTGGACACCGATGTGACTCATACAAGGACCTGATTGATAGGTGCTACACCATCGAGAGGGAATTGAAGGCGCCTTTGTTGATTGGTAATGTGGGTCAGAGCTCGGCTAGTAACTTTCAATATGGCCGCCGAGATCGTATGTTTTCTAAGTCAAACATGAGATCGGAGAGTAGGGGCACTCCCTACTCAAGACCAGTCTTCTCGCAGCAGAGCAAAACTAATTCTACAGTGGCGTCGACTACAAAGACTACTCCGACCTGTACCACTTGTGGCAAGAATCATTACGGCACCTGCCTAAGAGGAATGAGTGTTGTTTCAATTGTGGAGAGCTTGGGCATAGAGCAGCTGAGTGCAAGATGCCTAAGAAGTCATCTGGATCGAGGGCTATGCCTCCTGCGACGATTACAGCTAATGGCCACGTGTATACCCTATCTGATGCTGACGCTAGAGCTTCAGACGATGTCATCCACGGTATGTTTGTTCATTTAAAATTCATGATTAAATTTTTTCATACCTGTTTACGTAGTAATGTCATAAATATTAATTTGCGTAAAATGAATAACTTTTCAAAAATATTTTCAAAAATGAATTAAATGAATTTGTTAAGAACTAACGAAGATTTGGTAGACATTAAACTTTTAAATTGAATGATACATTATGTTGAAGAAATTAAGTCGTGGCATGTCTTGGGTGCCCAAGTTCGATGTTGATCGATGGTCTTTTTGCTGATGTGCTTTTGGATTCGAGTGCTTCCCATTCGTTCGTCTCCTTGAACTGCGCTAAGCCTCTTGATAAAGACTCATCCCCTATGAGTATTCCTTTGACCGTAGCAACTCCTCTGGGAAAGAGTGTGCTTGCTGACAGAGTCTATCCTTGATGTTCTGTCCAGATTGGAACCCATGCATTGGTTGTCGATCTAATTGAATTAGACTTCGAAGATTTCAATGTTATCCTAGGGATGGATTGGCTCGCTGAATCTCAAGCGACCCTTGATTGTTTTGCCAAGACCGTGATTTTTACCTCTTTGGATAGACCGACAATTAAATTCAAGGGCGCATGGAAGGGTGCCATTCTGAAACTCTTTGCTTTATTAGAAGCCGAGGAAAAGTGGGGAGATATATCATCGATTCCTGTTGTAAATGAATTTATTGAAGTTTTTCGATGTGGTGATGGGTTTGCCACCGAGTAGGGAAGTCAAATTTTAGATTGAGCACGTACTTGGCACTGCACCGATAGCTAAGACTCCTTACAAGATGGCGCCTGCAGAATTATCAGAATTGAAGAAACAGTTACAGGATCTACTAGATAAGGGCTTTATTAGGAGTCACTCACCATGGGGTGCTCTTGTTTTATTTGTAAAGAAGGACGGTTCTCAGAGGTTGTGCATTGATTATCGACAGTAGAACTAGGCGACGATTAAGAACAAGTATCCATTGCCATGAATCAATGTTCTATTTGATCAATTGCAAGGCGCACGATATTTCTCTAAGGTCGATCTGAGATCTGGATATCACCAGTTGAGGGAGAGAGCGTCCGATATAGCTAAAACAGCATTCAATACGAGGTATTGGCAGTTTGAATTTTTAGTAATGCCTTTTGGATTGACTAATGCTCCTGCAATCTTTATAGACTTGATGAACTATATTTTCAAGCCTTACTTGGATCAGTTTGTGGTGGTTTTCGTTGATGACATCCTGATCTACTCCAAGTCCGAAGAAGAGCATGCCAAACACTTAAGGATCGTCTTACAAACCCTATTGGACCACCAGTTGTATGCTAAGACGAGTAAATGCGAATTCTAAATGCGTGAAGTGACATTTCTGGGCCACAGGATTTCTGAGGCAGGGATTACTGTTGATCCTGTAAAAATTGAAGCCATTGTAAATTGGGCGAGTCCCAAAAGTGTTACTAAAGTACGGAGTTTCCTTGGCTTAGCTGGTTACTATAGAAGGTTCGTGGAAGGTTTCTCAAAGATCTCAGGACCTCTTACCGTGCTGATCAAGAAGAATGTGAAATTCATTTAGACCGAGGAGTGTGAAAAGAGCTTTCTCGAGTTGAAGAAAAGGTTGACTACTGCTCCCATTCTAGTGATACCTTCTGGCAGTGGTGGCTTCACCGTTAATACCGATGTGTCATATAAAGGATTAGGTGGAGTCCTGATGCAGAATGAGAGAGTTGTAGTTTATAGATCCAGGCAGCTAAAGGAACATGAAAAGAATTATCCTATGCATGATCTAGAACTAGCCGCTATCATATTCACGCTGAAGATATGGAGGCATTACCTATATGGAGAGAAATTCATCATCTCCACGGATCATCAAAGTCTTAAATACTTTTTTACGCAGAAAGACTTGAATATGAGGCAGAGAAGATGGTTAGAATTTTTGATCGATTATGATTGTGAGATCAAGTATCATCCGGGGAAGGCTAATGTTGTTGCCGATGCCCTCAGCAGATTTGTTTCAGAACGGGTGATTCGACCAAGAGCATTACTTTCGCACATTGTTATCACCTCTTCATTACTTGATCGAATAAGGGGACTACAGCTTGAAGATCCTACCCTCTTGAAATTGAAGGATAGTGAAAGTCGGAGATTACTGTCAGAGATGATGGGATGATGTTGTCCTAGGGACGCTACTGTGTTCCTGATAATATAGAATTGAAACGGGAGATCTTGGACGAAGCCCATAAGTCTAAATTCTCTATTCACCCTGAGAACAATAAGATGTATAAAGGGTTGAAGAAAAACTATTGGTGGAATGATATAAAGAGAGAGCTCGCTGACTACGTGGCAAGGTGTCTCACATGCCAGCAAGTCAAAGCTAAACACCAGAAATCACTTGGATTACTTTAGCCACTACAGATTTCGGGTTGGAAATGGGAGAGTATTGGTATGGATTTCATCACTGGGTTGCTGAGAACCCTGAAGAGGAATGACGCTATTTGGGTTGTAGTTGATAGATTGACTAAATCGGCTCATTTTATTCCGTACCGCATGACCTATTCAGCTTCCCAGTTGGCGGATATTTACATTCGCGAGATTGTCAGATTGCATGGTGTACCTGCAGATATTGTATCTGATAGAGACCCTCGTTTCACGTCGAGATTTTGGCAGAAATTTCAAGATGGGATGGGGTCTAAGTTGAAATTTAGCTCCGCTTTTCATCCTTAGATGGATGGGCAGACCGAAAGACTGAATCAAGTGTTAGAGGACATGCTTCGCGCTTGTGTACTGGACTTTGGAGGCAATTGGGACAAGCATCTACCTCTTGCGGAGTTCGCGTATAATAATAGTTACCAGTCCACTATACAGATGGCCCCTTATGAGGCCTTGTATGGGAGAAGTTACAGAACTCCATTGTGTTGGGATGAGGTCGGTGAGAGAAGTTTGCTGGGACCTCAAATTGTTGAAGACACGTCCAAACAAGTTCAGTTAATCCGAGAATGAATGAAAGAGTTATGCAGATTTGAAGCGTAGGAATTGGGATCTGATTGAAGGGGATGAAGTCTTCGTAAAAATCTCTCCTATGAAAGGTGTAATGAGATTCGGGCTGAAAGGAAAACTTAGTTCGAGGTTCGTGGGACCATTCGAAGTCTTGAAGAGAATCGGAGAAACGGCATATCGAGTCAAGCTACCACCAAAGTTTGCCGATGTGCACAACGTTTTTCACATATCCACGTTAAAGAAATATGTGGCAGACCCTACTCACGTTATCGACTAGAAACCCTTGAAGGTTTATAAGGATATGTCCGTTGTGGAGGTGCCTGTTCAGATTGTTGATCGAAAAGAACAGACTCTGAGGAATAAAGTAATACCGCTGGTCCTTGTGATTTGGCAGCACCAGTCTCGCGAGGAAGCCACTTGGGAGCGCGAGGATGCTATCAGGAGGGACTACCCCATCTCTTCTAGTGAGGTATGACTCAATTTTGAGGACAAAATTTTTATAAGTAGGAAAAAATGTTATAATCTGAATTTTATGTCTTTGATACACCTAAGATATGTGTAGGTGCTTAATATCGTATTCACCGTATGTCTTGACTTTCAAAATGTTTTATCTAAAAATATATGTTTTGGTTTTTCAGGCTCTTATATTTATTTTCGTCTCTAATGGACACAAGTTGTGTAATAGCCTACTGGTTAAAGGCTTTAAGTTCTAGATAAGAGGTCTAGGGATCAAACCTTGTTATAGGTGTTCTAAACTTCTATTTTAGACTTTAAGGTAAAAGCCTACACACTCTTCCTTGGTGTGTTAGCTTAACACCGGGTAATTCCTAAAATATTATAATAAGTGTCTTACGGAGAACCCTAAATTATAATCTCATTCAAAGTTCTTCTTAAGAATAGAGCTGTCAGAAACTCTAGAGATCTTAGAGAAGAAATTCTAGATCTATTTTTTTAGAACCCTTCTTTTGGGAAGAGCGGCAAGACGTTGGCGTATATTCTCAAGCGGCCTTCGCCTCCTTCTAGAATCATCATCATTATTAGGATTTTAATCTAATCATTGGGGTACGATCGATCTAGGTATAGAGAATTCATGCTTTCCATTGAACTTAAAATATTAATTTTTAAATAGATTTTTATGTAAATTAGTGAGTTTATTTCATGAATAATGAATGGATGATTAAATGAATGCATGTTATGATTAGTGATTATTAATGTTGATTATTTTGATTAAAAGAAGATGGATGAAATCCCACCATGTGATTTGAGACATCGGGAGGGGTGCTCATGGATTTGGGTCAATCGATTGATGCTGGGAAATCAATCGATTGAGACCGGACAAACACTGACAAATGTTATTATTTTTAGAAAATGCACGGACTTGAGTCGATCGATTGATTCTAAGAAATCAATCGATTGAGCTTGAATAAGAAACTAATAAATGATATTATTTTGAGAAAATGCACGAATTTGATTCAATCGATTGATTAAGAGGAGTCAATCGATTAAGCTTGACAGACACTGATAAAGGACATTAATTTTAGAAAATGCATGGATTTGATTCAATCAATTGATTCTGGGAAATCAATCGATTGAGCCTGAACTTAAATCAATGGATTGTGTTTGAGTAGTTAAGTTCTCTAATCAGTTCTTCTCTTAATAGTGTGATTAAAATGTCAATATTTATGTACCATGATCATATTTTATGCACTTCATTGCTCATACACCAGGATTGTGTACACTCAAATGTTTGCGTATCATTGTTTATGCACCATATTTAAATGTACTTAAATACTCATGAATGATAATTTTATTCATATGCACTTTACATGTTCCATGATGATCTATGAATGTGCAATCATGATAGTAAAATATGAGGAAATGTCAAGCCATGGTTAATGAGCATTAGACCCAACATCTTGTACATGATGGAGTTTAAGAAGGTATTAAACACAACATCTTGTGCTTGATGGAGTCTAACTAAACATGATTAAGAAGCATTAGGCCTAACATCTTATATCTGATGGAGTCTAAGAAGGTATTAGACCCAACATCTTGTGTAAGATGGAGTCTATCTAAATAAGAGTATGATGAGCATGATTAAACCCAACGTCTTGAGCAGGATGGAGTTTGACATGCAATAAATGATATGATTCATTAGGCCCAACGTCTTGAGCATGATGGATTTTAACTAAACAAGTGATAAGTATGATTATAACCCAACGTCTTGAGCGGGACGGAGTCTAACGTGCGTTAAATGACAAGAAAGATGAAATTAAAAGAAATGATGCATTCATGTAATATTAATATATATGTTTATATTCAGTTCATTTCAGCTTATTGAGATTATACATGTCACATGCACATATACATGAAATATATCGAAATATTTATATGGCTATGACTGATATTTTATGCTTCACTGGATTGCATGTCTGGTCTATACAAGTGTAAACTTACACCCCTTGTTGATGTGGGTGACCAGATGAGACAGGTGTCGCCGATGACAATGTATGAGTCTATGGCGATGAGACGGCACGTGGTGCTTAAAAAATTAGACTGAATGGTGATGATGGCTTCGGAGCCTAATTAACTATTTTCCTTTCTAGTTATTATTATGAGTTTTAAATAAATGAGACATCGATTAGTTAGTTTTTTATTAAAAATGTTTAAGCTTTAATCATGTTGGACTTATTATTGGAATAAGAACATTATCATGGGTTTTATTTTGATTAATTAATATTTTAAAAAAATTTTATCTTCCGCTGTTTAAGGTGCTTTTATCACCTTAATATGTTTTTGTGGTTCACGATACGAAGGTGCGCTCTAAGATCTCCCAGTCAAGAGGTTGTGAGATTTAGGGTCGCTACAATAGCAAATCTGAAGCACTATGTTCCATACTTGTCTAGCCATCCAACAATGGATCAGAAGGTGATCCACAGTCTCCTTATCCTCAAGGCACATCACACTCCTATGTTTCTTCCTAACTCTCATTTTCAACAAGGATTTGACCCCATGCCACACTCAATCCATAAAAATTAATCTTGCAAGGGATTTTACATTCCAAAGGATGCCTATTCAATGGTCTTCTACTCAACAAGATCTAAAAAGACTTAACCGAAATGAAATGATCCTTCCTATTAAGACTCAATATCTGACATTCCCTATTCAGATTTCAGACCATTCCTTCTAGCAGAGTATAATAGCTCCATGAGATTAACCAAGTCATCAATCTCATCCGCTTTAAAATTCCTTCTACTGAAAACATTCCACACCACCTCCCCTCCTGGCTCAGCCATCATCTGTGACATTGTAACCTCCTCCAAAGCAGCTATTTGAAATCCTCCTTTAGAGCTCTAACCCCATTCCAAGTATCATTCCAAAAATATATCATGTTCCCATTGCCCCAACTAATACCTTAGCCCTTCTTGAATTCTTCTCTGACAAGTGTACACTGTGAATAAGGCTTCTATATAAGGCTGTGCAAACACTTTCTAATGTTCTTGTGATTGTTGAATGGGATTCTAGAGGCCTTATCCAATGGGTTAGGGAAATGGGGAAGTTTACGTGGCGATTAATGGACATCTTTGAGCAGATTGATGAGGTGCAAATTATGGGTATTTTTTTATTTTTTCCTAATTTCATATTCCTCATGAGACAAATACCCCTACTGATAACCATTGTTAAGACACATTTTGTTTGAGCTCCCTTCTTCAAGAACTGATCATATCTTATTTAGCAGAACTTCTATTTTAGCTTTTTTGGTCAACTCTATCACTCTTTAAAAAACCCAAAAATTCACTCGATTTTTGTTGAACATGGCCAACTTTTATGGAAAAATAAGCCGAGTTGGTTGGTAAAAATGGTTTTCTGATGCAATCGTGGAGCTGAATCTAGTATAGACAATAGACCTGTGGACCACATGGCACCACGTGGTGCCAAATGGTGCCACACATATATATTTTATGTCTGGTGACGACCCTAATTCTCATTGAGGTAACAACACGAGGGTTACCTATAAAAAATAAATAACAAAAAATATAATGGAATGTAAATAGGTGGAGACTATGACTGAGAGTAGCTGAAAGAGAGAAGGAATGAGGAACCAAAAGTTGTGTGTCTTCTAACTGCCAAAGCCAAAGTCCTTGAAAATTCAAATATCTTTAGAAGTATAAAAAATTATTTTATAGTTGGTATTACGTAAAAGGCGTACTGATGTGATTTTTTTAATGTATGTTTTACTCGCAAGTGCACGAATCGGTTTGTATATAATGGGTGCGGAGTACGAGATCGTTCCCACGAGGATTAATGTTGAAATACCTAAAAGAGACAAGTAATTCTAGAAATCTATTAAGATCTAACAGTATTCTACCAATTTTATGATTTAAGTGGTTGGTGAGATGGTAATTAATGACTACAAACTAAAATTCAATTGATGATTCACAAATAAAAGTAAAGATGATGATAAAGATGAAGATACTAAATCCTCCCATCTTTGGTCCGTTCTTCCTATAATATAAATCTAAGGATTAACTTATGAGATACTTCATTGGTAACAAACACCTTTTATGGAAGATCAATGGTCAACACCCTAATAGGTTCCATGTTGCATCCCTGCAATTAGGACTTAGATGATTTTCATATATAGATCTGGGATCAAGGGTACGGCTAGACACGCATGATCTCAGGTTCAAATAAAAACCATCCCCAAAGTGGGTGAAAATTCCAACAAGAATACCACTTACAAATCTGAAATCAAGGGCATGGCTCGGCACACTTTATTCAGATTAGGGATATTTAAGATAAAATTACCATTACAGAACCAAGATCCAGGGCATGGCCTTCAAGACACTCGATCCTGAACATAATCATAATTAAATCCACACAACGAAAACACAAAGACCATAACAATGATAGGGGATCCTCTAGACACGCGATCTCGGTTTAGTTAGTGGGATTTCATCCATTCATGATAGCACAACAACCATAAATTTAAAATCTCATATTTTAATCCCTAATTTATATTAATAAAAGTACATCCCTCGGATGGAAATCATTAGATCCCCATCTCTATAAATTTAGCCACACATATTGAAAATAAATGACATAAATAAATAAAGACGGGAAAATAACATTAATTAAAATTACCTCAAACTTCAAACGGATGATAATCTTGAGAAACGAAATAAATGCAGAAATAAACTTTGAACAAAATTTATAAACTGAATACTGAAAAATTAAAGAACAAAGCTCTCAAAAAGAAATAATAAAACTTCCTATTTCTATGAAAAATAATGGCTAAAAACTAAGAACACTAAGAACTAAAACTCTCTAAAAAAACTCTAATTCTAATCTCTAATCTACTCCTAATTCTCTACTCTACTCCTTTTTCCCGAAGTGTTTGAGTCCTTAAATAGAAACGTCGCGCACAGTATCCTAAACCGACTTTTTATAGTCGATTAATCGACTCATGACCCTCGATGCATCGAGCCAACAATTCTTCCACAAAATCACGTTTCCAGTGTCAGAATCGTGTCAGACTACTATTCCTGCTCGATTAATCGACCTGTAGGGTCGATGCATCGACCCAGAAATCCGTGAAAATCATCACTTTTTGTGGTTCAGACACTGCTTCGGTATTTCGGCCATAACTTTCTGTCCCGAACTCGGATTGAGACGATTCTTACGCCGTTGGAAAGCTGACGAAAAGATCTACAACTTTCATGTTTTGCCAATTTTGTAATTCGGCCGTCTTGAAGGTCCAAATTTAGCCTCAAGTCGCACCAAGTTCTTGATTACCCGAAATTGCAGTGTTTTTGCATTATATTCCGAATTCTTGCACTGTTTTCTATACTTGGCTCATATTTACCTGAAACACTTCAAATCTAATAAATCTTATCAGATAGCCTTCATCGGACAGCTAAATATAGGTATTTAGGGGTGAAATATTCTCATTTTTCAGTACTCATCATACCCCCAAACCTACACTTTGCTAGTCCTCGAGCAAAGCAAACTAAAGAAAATAAATGCCACTTTCGTAGGGAACACGATTGCACTTAGCATGTGCAACAAGCCTTTAAACCCCTAGGTGATCCTAGTGGAGGAGTTGTGTCTCCTGAGGGTTTACAGTGAAGTTACCCACAAACTTCAATACATTTTTGAAATCATCGATAAAATTGAGTTTTCAAAACATGATTCTGATAACATATATACCATTCAAAAACAAAAATCATTAATTAATTCAACATGCGAATTCTTAATTTTAAATAACAATGTTATACTAATCATACTAATATTCATTCAAATTAGTCTAATGCTCAAATCGTTAGATAGCTCATCCATTCATGCCTAAACGTGAAGTGTGTGCATAACCAAACCAAAATTCATTCATCTCAGAACTAATTCAAACGGAAAACCGTTGGATTTGTTGTTTTGACTCAATCCTCACTTTAGGTATACTCTCAAAATATAAAGACATCGATAGTGGATAAATTTTCGCACATATGTGAGAAGTTAATACAAAGCAAATAAAAAGGTCTCACATGATAAATGAAACACGATGTAATCAATGAACAAAAATAAATCTCATAAGAAGATACTTGTATATCCTAAGCATGTCATATCAAGTGTCATAAGTATCACATATTTACTCTCCACAAGACAGTTACTAATGCAAGATCAGATCATGAAGGTCTTTTTAGGGTTATAATGGGGCTCAGGAAAGGGTAAGAAAGAATTGGACGTTGGGATTCAAGGTTTCTGAGAAATTGGAAAAGAAACTCCTTTTTTGATTTTTTTTTCTATTTCTCTTCTTTTTCTTTTCTACTCTCTCACTATTTTTCTCAATTTTTTTCTATTTTTCTCAACTTTCTTTTTCTCTTCCTTTTTCTTGAAGCACCTCAGATTTTTCATTATTTTTCACAATTTTCTTTTTCTTTTTCTCTCTCCTTTTTCTTTTTATTTTTGCCATACACTCTCAGTAAACACTACAACTCAGTATCTCTCCACTTACTCTCTTTTCGTTCACTCTCATCCCTCGTTCCTAATTTCTCAGAAATAAGAAGGGTAAAGTTGAATTTTCAGAAATGGTGAAGGGTTAAAGGTTAACGTGGCTTATCAAAGAATGTATAAAGGTAAATTTTCAATAGGCTCAAAGGGGTACTAGAAAGATAAATTTATTTGAGGTGGGACATTTTAAGCACAAACGAGCCAAAGATGGCCTTCAATCATATCCTTAAAAGATAGTAACTTTGCCTATTTGTCTTGAGTAGATATCTGATGACATTCTAACATAATGATATAAATTTGATTTCATGCAAAGTCACAAGTCAAAATGAAGTGTATGAGATTATGCAAAATAAGTCGATTCAAAGAAAAACTCAGTTTATATATTCACTCATCAATGACGGAAATTAGCTCTAAAGCTCACCGGGTTTAGTCTCCATTTGAGATCCTAAGATTCAACATTCAAAACAGTTCATCGATGTCTAAGTCTTAGCTTGGTATAAGTGTAAAAAGTCTAAGCATGAATATCAAAATTATCCACACATATCACATTAAGCTTCATCATCTTAGATACAAGTAATCAAAATATGACACTAGTATTCTCAAAATTAAATTCACATGCATCATCAACTAAAGTTTGAAAACAATCGTAAAATAATATGCATGATGACTTCAAAATTTTTTTTTCTTTTTTCAAATAACACAAATAAATGACGTAAAATAATTAACCATACCCCCAAACCTAAAGATGACAATGTCCTCATTGACTGAAAGAAGTAGCGCACCCCCAAACCTGTTTGAAAAAAAGTACCTCAACACAAAGATCAGGTGCAGAGAATAATTGTATCAAATTGGAACATTACAAAAAATATATTGAAGGGGATATGGTTACACTATTGAGGGAATTAAAAAAAACAACCTAAACTAAACAAAACAAAACAAAAAGGAAAGAAAAAACTAATAAAGCCTAAATCCTAAATCCTAAACTAAACAAGAATCCAACTCTGTTAGACATTAGTAGGCGGACCCATCCACCTCGGGTCACTGAAATTGATATTCTTAGGCACAGGAAACAATATCTCCCACAGATCAAGGGGAAATTGATGAGACACCGTCGAATGTATGGATGGAGGTGGGGAGGTGAAAGTAGGAGATGAAGATGGGGGAGATGGTGACGGCATCACATCAATTATTTCGATATCAGTATAGATGCACGGTGTAGGAGATTTGGAGCGATTTACCTTTTACGAGATGGTTCTCCCCAAGAAGGAATGATCATCGGATCGAGGTCGATGATTGTTTGGCACAAAAGGGACCGTCCGATGAGAGCGGCGCTCCCGCTTTTTAGCAGTCTCCTCCATCTTTGATAATCGGGCTCTGGTAAGATATAATCGTCGGGCCATAAGAAAGAATGTGCAGAGTTAATGAAAAGTGAGCCTAAAGGTGAATATAAAGGGAAAAATATAGAGTTGGAGTAGGAGTGGAAAGAGGTGTCCTGCAGAAAAGAAACAATGAAAAGATGTGGCAGTACGTCTGAGGGAGTCCATATACGTGAGAAAAGTGGCAAATCAGACTTCCACTAGGAGTGCCGCCGAAAGAAAAAAAACAAAAACCAAAAAAAACAGAAAGCGGTGGGGTCGATTAATCGACCCTTGAAGGTCGATGCATCGACCCTTTGGTGGTCGATTAATCGACAGTGGGGTCGATGCATCGACCCCCAAAAATTTTATTTTATTTTATTTTATTTATTTTTTTATTTATTTTTTTTTTTTTAAAGCAACAGAGGGTCGATTAATCGATCCCTAAAGGTCGATGCATCGACCCTTTGGGGGTCGATTAATCGACAGAGGGGTCGATTCATCGACCTCCTACAAATTTTTTTTTTTTTTTTTTTCGCAAACAGTGGGTCGATCAATCGAGTATAACCCTCGATTAATCGACACCATCTTGGCAGAGAGTTGAAAATTTGTGAAAATTAACTTTTTAAAAGTGCGTTCCAACTACTCTAAAGGCAACCGGTAATTTGCAAAATTTTGACAATCCCACACAGATTAGAAAACACACTTTTTCATTGATAAAGACGATGATTACATGGACACTTCTGATTTGACTCCTAAAATAAACAGCCTAAACAAAAGAAAGAAAAATAACACAAAACGAAAAATCCTAATCCTAGACCAAACTAACTAATCATCGCCATCCTCCTCGGCTTATGCCTGGCCAAGATCTCATCATAACTATCGTGCCACATAGCCGCCCGATTTGATGGAGGAAGGAACGATCATAGTGGCTACACAGAGTGCACCATGGTGTTGTTGCTCTCTTGTAAAGAGGTAATTTGGGCTTGGTGTGAGCTGCGACACACCCCTCCTGTCCTTGATCGTGCATGTTGGTCATCCCGACGGACGCGCGACCGGGCGTGGGGGAGGTGCATCGGCATGGGCATCGTGGACATTTCCCAAGAGACGACATCATGCGGTTCCAGGGTTGCACCATAACGATAGAATGCAAGGTCCCGATATCATCATCCCAGAGAACGGGAAACGAAGAAAATTCAAAGAACTTCATAACATAATGGGGAAGTAGACCAACGGGCTTCACCGTTGTATGTTTAGTGAGTTCATGGCATCGCCACAAGCCAACATGAATGATCTTAGGCACGTTGATCCATGAATTGCGGTGGGCCCCATAAAGTGCTTGAACCCGATCACCGGTGCGCTCAGAAACGTGGCCACGGGGACAAAGATTGCTACTGACCACACTATCCCAAAACAAAAGCGAATGGCAACGCCCGATCGCCTTAGTGGCGATCCCAGAAGAAAATATGCCGCGGCACATCTCGTTGATAATATCCTCCTGAGACTCGTCGAGTTCCTCACCCAGAATGTGATTGTGAGGGCGCTCGCACGAAACATTAAAGACCTCCGCAATGGTGTGCGGAAAATCGGTCGCGACCACCCATCAATTATAGGTGAAGTGGGCGGCGACTTGGTTCTCGATGGCGGGCACCCATGCCATATTCTCGATAGAATAACCGAACAACGCGTTGGACACTTTGATCACGGGTGGAGTGAGGAGAAATGGGCATTGAGCATAGGGCGAGGAAACGGCAGATAGGCGGCTTGAAAAGCCGCGAGATCAAAAACATATTCGGAGAGTAGGTCGCGGTCGCGACCACTTGGCTGATCACGTGGATGACCAGCAGGGCGTTGTACAAGTCTTTGCGGCGCGGCAGAGGTCGAAGCCATTAGTGCACTGTCGGAATGTCGGAGGCAGTCAGAAAAACAAACACAATCAAACTTGTAGTGAGACATGTAGTGAGGCTGCTCCATTTAAATAGGCGCAAAGGCGCCTCTGACGACACGATCAAATAATCGATTAATCGACCAAAAGTGTCGATTAATCGACTCTATTGAAAAGAGGCGCGTCAGAAGTCCCGACGCATGGAAAATACGCAACGTCTTTAAGTGAAAAGACGCAACGTACGGACGTGGAAAAAATGATTAATCGACGCACTTACTCGATTAATCGACAGAAATCAAGGCAAAGAAAAACCAAAAACGCACGTCCGGTAAAGTGATTAATCGATCCATAAAGAGTCGATTAATCGACCAAGTAAAAACAAAACCATGATTTTTAAGACGACAAGTTTCAAAATGAATAGTCGATGCATCGACTCAAGGAGTCGATTAATCGACGAACGAAAAAGTCAAAATCCACAATAAATGCAGTGCCTTGAAAAAGGACACCCCATTAAAGACTCGATTAATCGACCAAAAAGTGGTCGATTAATCGAGCACAAAGTGGTCGATGCATCGACCATAAGGGGTCGATGCATCGATTCAAAAAATTTATTTATTTATTTATTTATTTATTTTTTTCGAAAAGAAATTAACCAAAAATGCAGACTGCATTGAAAAAGAAAACAGTCTTTATGACTGTCGATCAATCGACTACAAGGAGTCGATTAATCGAGGGTCGATTAATCCACATACACTGTCGATTAAACGAGAAAAAAAAACACAATTTTTTTTTTTTTTTTTTTAAAGAATGAAAATGAAATTAATCTACAAGGTGTAAATTCATTCCGAGTCCACCAGATCCCAAATCTTCATGAAAAATTTCTAAGGTGATCGTGATTTATTTAACCGCCTCTCGGATTTCTCTTTTCAAGGACGTAGTTACACCCCCATGGTGTGTCCAAGTGTCACCATTATGGTCCATTTCTACCCTGTACTTGGCATTCCCAAAATCACACTTCAGATTCAAACCCATGAATCTTTTTTCGGCATTCTGTTGTTTATCTATGTATTCAACGAATGGGCAGCAGATTGAAATTCCTCTTTCTTCCCTAAACCGAATTCACACTCATCGAAAAAGTTATGTTTCCTTATCGTGTTGTAAGGGTGTCATTTTCTTCTCTTTCATCTCAATTTGATTCTCAATTCCCTCCTCGACATAAGTATCGTTCCATTCCATTTCCTCTTCTCCTCGCACTTGCACTACCTCAATGCTCGTTATGTCATTCTCAAGCGTAGTGACCAATTGGTCATCCTCATATTCTTGAACAAAATCAGATGAGTCCTCTTGAAGATGTTCTTTATTCGACGCAGATCAATGAGGACCTCTATTTCAACTTTCCTTTGTAAGTACTCGATCATCCGACTAACTTGAGATTGTATCCTAGAAATTCTTTGAGTATTGGTGTGCACCAAACCTTTAAATATTCTAAGGAGTAAGAAGGATTTTGGACTGGTTCATATGAGTTTGTGTCTTGAAAGTATTGAGTTTGCTGTGAAAACTCATAAGGAAATTTGTTGGGATAAGAATTTTGATCATTGTACGGCATCATATCACACATTAGAGGTTGATTAAAACCCCACATGTCATTAGATTGACTCTGCCACCATGAGAGTGTTCCAAACCGGATTTGGTTGGACTTGTTCGGTAAAAATTTGAGTTATTCAAGGGACACATAGGTGAAATGTGCATCGAATTTCCACAAATAGCACATGAGTTTAGATTGAATCCATGCATTGACATGATTTCACCAATAACAATTTTTTTTATTTTTTTTTTTTTATTATTTTTTTTTTAAATCGATTAATCGAGTATAACTCGATCAATCGAGGCTAACTCGTCGATGCATCGACCTCCAGGAAATTTTTTATTTTTTTATTTTTTTTTAATTAAGTAGAAATACTATTTTAATCCTCGAAAATTCCTAAAATTGATTGTCTACCAAAAATTCAGATTTTCTAAATTTAATCCCCGGCAGCGGCGCCAAAAACTTGATGTGATTTTTTTAATGTATGTTTTACTCGCAAGTGCACGAATCGGTTTGTATATAATGGGTGCGGAGTACGAGATCGTTCCCACGAGGATTAATGTTGAAATACCTAAAAGAGACAAGTAATTCTAGAAATCTATTAAGATCTAACAGTATTCTACCAATTTTATGATTTAAGTGGTTGGTGAGATGGTAATTAATGACTACAAACTAAAATTCAATTGATGATTCACAAATAAAAGTAAAGATGATGATAAAGATGAAGATACTAAATCCTCCCATCTTTGGTCCGTTCTTCCTATAATATAAATCTAAGGATTAACTTATGAGATACTTCATTGGTAACAAACACCTTTTATGGAAGATCAATGGTCAACACCCTAATAGGTTCCATGTTGCATCCCTGCAATTAGGACTTAAATGATTTTCATATATAGATCTGGGATCAAAGTGCGGCTAGACACGCATGATCTCAGGTTCAAATAAAAACCATCCCCAAAGTGGGTGAAAATTCCAACAAGAATACCACTTACAAATCTGAAATCAAGGGCATGGCTCGGCACACTTTATTCAGATTAGGGATATTTAAGATAAAATTACCATTACAGAACCAAGATCCAGGGCATGGCTCGGCACACTCGATCCCAGAACATAATCATAATTAAATCCACACAACGAAAACACAAAGACCATAACAATGATAGGGTAAAATTACCGTCACAGATCTGGGATCCCGGGCATGGCTCGGCACACGCGATCCCGGTTAGTGGCGGGGATTTCATCCATTCATGATAGCACAACAACCATAAATTTAAAATCTCATATTTTAATCCCTAATTTATATTAATAAAAGTACATCCCTCGGATGGAAATCATTAGATCCCCATCTCTATAAATTTAGCCACACATATTGAAAATAAATGACATAAATAAATAAAGACGGGAAAATAACATTAATTAAAATTACCTCAAACTTCAAACGGATGATAATCTTGAGAAACGAAATAAATGCAGAAATAAACTTTGAACAAAATTTATAAACTGAATACTGAAAAATTAAAGAACAAAGCTCTCAAAAAGAAATAATAAAACTTCCTATTTCTATGAAAAATAATGGCTAAAAACTAAGAACACTAAGAACTAAAACTCTCTAAAAAAACTCTAATTCTAATCTCTAATCTACTCCTAATTCTCTACTCTACTCCTTTTTCCCGAAGTGTTTGAGTCCTTAAATAGAAACGTCGCGCACAGTATCCTAAACCGACTTTTTATAGTCGATTAATCGACTCATGACCCTCGATGCATCGAGCCAACAATTCTTCCACAAAATCACGTTTCCAGTGTCAGAATCGTGTCAGACTACTATTCCTGCTCGATTAATCGACCTGTAGGGTCGATGCATCGACCCCAGAAATCCGTGAAAATCAGCACTTTTTGTGGTTCAGACACTGCTTCGGTATTTCGGCCATAACTTTCTGTCCCGAACTCGGATCGAGACGATTCTTACGCCGTTGGAAAGCTGACGAAAAGATCTACAACTTTCATGTTTTGACAATTTTGTAATTCGGCCGTCTTGAAGGTCCAAATTTAGCCTCAAGTCGCACCAAGTTCTTGATTACCCGAAATTGCAGTGTTTTTGCATTATATTCCGAATTCTTGCACTGTTTTCTATACTTGGCTCATATTTACCTGAAACACTTCAAATCTAATAAATCTGATCAGATAGCCTTCATCGGACAGCTAAATATAGGTATTTAGGGGTGAAATATTCTCATTTTTCAGTACTCATCACGAACCACCAACGGAGTTCTCCAATTGCTATTTAGGGATTCTATAGTCAGCATTTCCATGTGGCTTATTTGTTGGAAAAATAGAGTAATCATTAAATTTATTGAGTTAATAATCAAGGAAGAGTAAGCAACCACAAAAAACCACTAACTTATAGAGGTATGGCATTAATTTAAAATAACAGCCAAAAATATCAGTTAATTTTATCAATGGGCATTGTGGGTGTTAAGCCTGGTGATAACGAGTAGGTATAAAAGCTATGAACTCCATCTCACATTGAAGCTATACAAATGCGTTGAGAAATTTGGAATCTCTGTTAAGAAGGAAAAGAACCAAATCCTCATATTTCTTATAAGCATTTTATCAAACACTTGACACACAACTTTAAAATAATATATATTACTAATAAAACTATAAGAAAAATCTAAAACCAATTACTAAAAGCCAAACCATTAAATCCAATTAGTCGGATGAAACGTCTCAAATGTTGTTGAAACAATGAAATAGATTGATTCATAGTTAAGCAAGAAGAACAAGCACCAAATGTCGAAGCAAAAAAAAATGCATAGAAAAAAAGGACATCCAACAAGAACATTGAAATAATTCAAATAACATCAAAGTGAAAAAGAACAAACTCGTTGTTTTGCAGAACTTCGATTCAATCTCCCAGCGAAAAAAACCTTTGCAATCTAGGGTTTCAAAATCAATTTGAAGATGAGAGATCGCCTGATGATCTAGGATTTTGAAAACGAGTTGGGAATGAGAGATCATCTGACGATGCCAATGGTGGACGTGGTGGATGATCAACCAATGGTGGAGGAGGGAGATGAAAACCCATCTCTTAAAATCCCTATGATAAGATTAAAATCTGAGAGATGAAAACCCATCACAACAATCACGAACACAATGCTTTTCAGAGTTTCGGAGCTGCGCGGGAGAAGAGAAGGTGGGAGCTGCGCAGGAAAACCTAGGAAAAAAACCCCCCGTAAGCCTCGTTGGAGTTTGGGAGCTGCGCAGGGGAGAAGAGAAGATGGGAGCTGCGCAGGAAACCTAGGAAAAAACCCACCGTAAGCCTCTGAAATGCCCTTTATAGAAGGGCATTTCAGTAAAATTGCAAGGATGTAATTCGTCCCACGTGTCCCACTTTTAGCTATCTCACGGATATCCAAAGTTCTGATAATGCCAAATGCCCGATCCGCTAAAACGTTTGAAGCCTGTATATAGAGCTAAAACGTTTAATATCATCCAAGATCAATCGTTAGTATTAGAGTGCACAAATCAGGTGGTTCAAATCTCTCAAAAAGTATAATTTATGGACCCTTAACCCTTTAATTGATGATATATCACTTTGAATTATGGATTTATAAGATCATAAGCCAATAAATGATGTAAGATCGTTTAAACAACATTTGGTATTTAAATATGTTAAGGAGAGTTGGTCTAAAAAATATATATTTAATTCAGTTTACATCACCACACAATTATTCTTTCTCTAGTTCATAAACTACAATTCTCAAAGACACTTAGGCCCTGTTTGACAAACCTTCTTCGAAATGCACTTTCCAGGTGGTGCTGTGAAGAGATGGTTTACATGCTACTTCTTAAACTAATGCTTTTCAAAAAAGTCTATCACATTGAAAATGGCGTTCTGTGAGAAGTAGCATTGGGCAACTTCTCAATACAACACCATTTCAGCTGGAGGTGGTCATGTATTTAGGTGAAATGTGATTCTCACCCAACATTTTCTCTCTTGGAAAGTGCTTTTTGGAAGAGAAATGCCAAACAGGGCCTTAGGTTATGTTTGAGAATTCTCTTTGGAGGCAAAGAGCTCGCTTTCGAAAACACTTTAGTATGAGATTGTGTTTGGTTGTAAGTGCTCTTAGCTCTTTCGGAGAGTGAAAGAGCTAAATTTGAGTCTCTTTAAAAGAGCAATTTAAGCCAGCACTTTAAAATGGGCTGCTCTTTGTCTCCAAATAAGAATCCCAAACAGCAAAGAAAAATTTCTAATTGAGTGAATGCGTTAAAATGAAACCAACAAAACAACAAGCAGTATCAACAACTCAGGAGCTTTGGCATCGCCATTAACCCTAGGTCGAAGGTCAGAGAAAAATAAAATTACATTTGGGAGACCAAGTCTGTCATCATGTAGTCACACATGAACTTTGTTGTCACAGTCCTTCAACTCTGAGAACTCCTACGATGCACCATTTGAGTTAGCAAATCCTTATGATTAATGGACCGGAGATTGAGTAATAAAAGGCTACATTCCGGAAGGATGCAATCGATCTTCCAAGGGAAACTTTTCACCAAGCGTTTCGAATCCGATTTAATAAAAGCGTCGGAGATATTTGTTAAGAAAAAGCTAAAGAGGAAGAAGAATAGGAACGCAAATCAATCACACAAATAAAACATAACGATTTTACGTACGTCCACGGATTCACCCAATTTTCACTATATTTCCAAAGTTTCAAATGAAGTTACAAAAGCAGCCACTTGAAAAAGGACCTTAAATACGCTATAGTTAAAGGCACCCACAACACTGAGTGAAATAAAATCAGGCCCTCCGCATATGTCTTCATCATCGATGCAGACGCGCAGAGTGATTCAATCATCGATTTCCAAGTGACTCAATAGCATTGGTCTCCACATATCAACAATATTCAACAAGCGAACAAGTTCAATACCATCTAAAAGGGCCCGAGCTTCAGCTTCATTGTTAGTTCCTCCACAAGACACTCACATTTACTCTTATGGTTCATTCTTAAATAACGACCTCCACCACATTCATTTGATATGATCCTCTTCACTTCGCTCGGCGCATCATCTGCATTGTACAATAAGGACTTTTCCGAACCTTCAAAAACCTCGTTAGTCAGACGATCGACAACTTGGTTTCCTTCTCGATATACATGTGATACCCAATATTTCGTAAATTCATTAAGCCGTTGACGATTTCGTAGATCAAACCGAGTCGAATACGCTTTATTTTTTCATTCTCCGTTAATAGTCTAAAAAGATACAGAATCACCTTCAATCCATATGTTCTTATCCCAACCTCTCTTTAGAAAATTCCAAGCCCCGCTTATATTTAGTGCCTCGCAACAATTGCCGATTTAGAGCCAATTCTTTCGGCATAACATAAGAGTGCGGATCCGTTGTGGTCTCTACATACGCTACCAATGCTTGCTTCTCCGTTACGACGCGAAGCTCCATCAAAATTCAGTTTAATGTATCCTTTCTGAGGTGGTATCCAATGCACAACAATTGCATCTTTAAAGCTGATTCTTTGGGCATAACGTGTGAATTGCCAGGTCAATTGCCTGTTTAAAGTTGATTCTTTGAGCAGAACAGAGTGTGGATCCGTTGTGGTCTTTGAATACTCTACAATTGGTTGCTTCTCCATTCGATGCTCCATGAAAATCTATTTTCATGTGTCCTTTCTGTAAAACTTGATCAACAAAGGTACCATAATCATCGATATAAACCACCATCATTCTCCAACAGTAACGTTTCCTGCAGATTGAAAGAATAACTTAATGAATTACAGAAATAAAAAAATTGATTAATACATTTAATGGCTTTACAAAATTCAAAATGTTTTCATCTGATAAAAATTAAAAATCCCGTCCTAAATTTATCCAATATACTTACAAATTTCCACTTGAATTGAACTATGCTTTAAATAATTTCCAGTTAAAAATGCGTTTAAACTGATTTTCTCTTTAAAAAAGTTACATCATATGTCAAACAATCTTTATAGAATGGACAAGACTCTCTTGACAGGCATTTATGTGCTAAAATCGGTGCCACATGACATATTAGGAAACCACAATTCAATTGTGTGAGATAAATTTTTTCTATTTAGTGGTGATAGATCGTTTTAATTTCATTTGGTATTTAAACGCCGGTCAGGAACCATTATCCTTTAAAGATTTAATGGTAGTGTTATTATCACCACCTTACGTTACAGCCACCTCACTTAAACAAAGGAAAAGTCCGTTGACTACTTTAAATCGGATGATAGGAGTCATTTTTCCTCCCAATTTTTTACACAATAAATGTTGATATCATGGGCCTCTTATAAGATGGTCAAATATTGAATCCACGTGACACAAATCCCTAAAAGTAAATGTGAACCACATCTAATCATGATCGTGTTCTCTTTTTGGGATTTGTGCCACACAAAATTAACATCTAAACGTTTGATTATTGGGCTATGAGCTCAAGATTGATTTTGTGAAAAGATTGGGACAAAAAATGATCTCCATCATCTGATTTAAACTGTCAAACATATTTTTCCATTGTTTAAGTGAGATGGCTGCAACATAAAGTGGTGTGGTAGTAACACTAACACCAGCCAAATTTAACTTGGTCCTACTCCACGAGTCAACAATTTTAAATGTGGTTAACTGTTAAAATTATAAAATGAAAAGAAGAAAATAAGAAAAAGGTGAAAGAGAGAAGTAAATAGAAATATAGAAAAGACATATTGCCACATTACATTTACTTTACAATGCGTTTCAATATTCTCGAAAAAAAAATGTAAAAAATAAGATTACAAATATAACCGTGTGGTAGCTATCAATGAGTACCTTTAAATCCACCCACCAATTCTTTGAGCTCACTCACGTTGAAACACATTGAATGCATTGAATCAGACGATGAAAATTCTTTATCGCCTCAATCTTTCACACGATGGATCTTGATATCATGAGCGTACCATTAGACGATCGATTTTTTTTCATGGGGTGCACAATTAAAAAAGTGACCTTAAAATCAATTTTGAGCTTGCACGTGATGTTAAATTCACTTTTTTGAGACGTGTACCACGTGAAATAAAACACCAGCCGTCTACTGGTATGCCCATGATCTCAAGATCGATCGTGTGAAAGATTGGGAGGATAAACGATGTCCATCGTCCGATTCAACACAGTCAATGCATTTCAGCATAGGTGAACTCAAAGATTCGGTGGGTGGATTTAAAGGCACTCTTATCAAATAAGGTAAACTCTAATAGTCCCTTTCAAGTTGGAATGTGAACATTGAGAGCATCCAACTTTAACTTCAAATGGTGATGTCTTTCTTTGACCTTTTTATTTTCATGTGGATGTCTTTTCGTTGTCGTCTCTCACATTTTCTTTGATTTTTAATAATTCACATGATTTTTTTACATTTCTTTGGCCTTTTATTATTCGGATACAGTTTAACTTATATTTTTTTTAGACCTTATGTCTTTGTTTACGACCTGAGGAATCGTCAAAGCTTTTAGTGAATTATTACGAATCAATTTCATATAATAGTGACGAAAGAAAAAAAAAAATTTATGAATCAATAAACTTCAAGAAAATATGATAGCGAAAATAATATTACAAATAATCGTGAATGATTACAATTGATTTAGATTACTACAATTAGTTGAGATAATTGATATGTGATAGTTATCAAATAAGGCACGATGCCACCTAACTTCAAAACCTCTTGATGGCTTCGAATTAGATGATTAAGATGCTTTTCACCTCGAATCAGATGATTAAGATGCTTTTTACCCCAATCTGCCACACGATGTATCTTGAGACCTCAAAGGAGGTCCAAATCTTCAAAAATTGAGAGCAACTACTTCGATACAAGTTTTTACATGACATACATCATGCTCAAAGGAGATTTTTTTATAGGATTTGTACCCCGGATCTCAAGATACATTATCGAGAAGATTGGCGTGAAAAATAATCTTGATCATCTAATTCGTCAGCCAATAATTATCAAAGAGGTTCGAACGGACCGAGACACTCTCATATTATGTGAACACGAACATAGGTACCATAATATAAAATTTATGATTTTATTTAATCTTAATAAAAAATAGTAATAATAAAAATTCAATTAAAAAATAAAATCCTATTACTTTGCGTTGAAGATGATACAGGAGATATTCTTCTTCTACTTTTTTATTTTATAAAGTATTTTATTTTTTATTTTTGACTTTTCTTTAAGCGATACTAAAGTATTTATCTTCACGCTAAAGATTTAAAACCGGTTCACCAGTCGGGCCAAAATGTTCGAATGACAAGATGGCATTTGTCCGAGCCGACCTAATCAGATACCTCTTGTCATATGTCCGAGCCGACCTAATCAGATACCCGACCCGACCCCAACCGCCCCACCCTATGCCCGACAAGAAATTCTGACCCGACAATATAGAAAACTTTTATTTTTCATAATTTACAAATGCCCCTAACTCGAATCTTTATATGACCCCACGTCGGCTTCGTCGACCCTCAATTCTCCGAACCACCGATATTTTAATGGTAAACCAAACTCAATAAAAATAACCCATCTCTCTCTCTCTCAACCCTTTATAACTAAGTACCACGTCTCCTTTTAACACCCAACAGCAGCATGGAAGAAGACGCCATTTTCCCATCAGACTCCGACCTTGACTTCAGCTTCACAAGCTGTGCCTCATCCACGTCCACCGACCGCACCTTCACCTCCTCCAGCGCATGAAGCAGCCCCAGCGTCACCGAACCCCGCATCTCTTGCGCGGGAACTAAGCGACCCCACCTGAAAACCGATCCACATTGGTCAGCAATCCACGTCGCAACCAACCCCTCATCCGATGGTTCTTCCATCTCCGCCACCTCAAACTCACCCGCCACATCGGCAATGACAATCTTGGCCGTGTATTCCTCTGCTGCCTTAAGAACTTCGACCGCGCAGATTTTGCTCTCAAGGTCGTAGACAGAGACCCTCAACACCGAAAAGCTCTCGCACGTGCAGATGGAAGGGCACGTGTTGTCTTCCTTCGACCACCCGTTTCTTCCTACGCTCTATTGGCTTCTCGACGTGTTACATTATACGTGCTTGCTGATATATTATTGCTTGGGCGGGGACCTCCACCAAAGAGTGTTTAAATGATCTTACACCATTTATTGGCTTATGATCTTGGAAATTTATATCGTTAAAATTTTTTGCCATCAATTGAAGGGCTAGAAGTCCAAAAATCGTACTTTTTGAGGGATTCTAATCATCTGATATGTGCACTCTAGTATCAACGATTGTTCTTAAGTTTGATGGTTGATATTAAAGTTCACTGACCGATCGGATGGTTTACATTCACTTAAAAGCATGATCCTTTGGCTGAGATATGTTCCAAGGATGGATTGCCACTTTGGGCAATTTAGATTGATCATAGATGCGTGTCACATGACGCAATAATAAATCACACGTCAATGGAGAGTTTAATGGTGGAAGATCATTTAAACACCATTTAGTGTTTAAATCTCGGTCATGAGCCATTATCATGGGACTGACTATCCTGACCATCATGTAACTTATCATCAATTGAAGGGCCATGGATCCAAAAATCACACTTTTTGGGAGATTCAAACCATTCGATCTGTGCACTCTAATATTAACGGTTGCTCTTAATTTTGATGACTGATATTAAAATTCACCGATCGGATGGTTTACGTCCACTTAGATACAAGACTAGTGCACACCAGTGCACCCAATTGCTACTCAATTGATGTTGGCTGAGTTCCCAGCCAATATTTAATACTCTTTCTTTATTTTAAAAGTTTAAAAAATATATTAAAAAATAATAAATATTTACAGAGGATATTTTATCCGATTTATATCAAATACATATGGGCCGATATGACCGGATATGGGCCGATAGATATTTGAACTATTTGACCCGATTTTCTACCATATATTAAAACAGGGGTATATACCGACTTAGAAGGGGCCTAATCCGATATCCGTCTCCAAGGATAGTGACCTTTACTTTTAACCTAATACAATTGGCCGATATGGATTGGGTATGGCCGATATTTACTTTTCTCACACTTCACTTTTTATCTTGTCTTTTTAAATATAAGTTTCTTAAAATTATAGAGTGCCTTAAATTCACCCGCCAAATTTTTACATAATGAAGACATATGAAGCATAGCAATAAGTGATTTTTTTTTTGTCTTTAATAAATCATAAAACATATTAACGAACACTTGAAATACTATATTTTTTTTATGTTCAAATCCCTCGATAGATGTCTAAAAATCAAGTTTAATCATTTAAAGGTCCTAATGTCCACGTGCATTTGCATGTGCCTTTTTACTAATATATATATATATATATATATATATATATATATATATATATATATATATATATATATATATATATATGGGAGCCGGCTAGGTCCTCCATTGGAGGATGGTCACCGTCCTCCAAGATACACGTGGAGCTCCACGTGACACCCAAAACAGTGTTTGGGTGCCAAGTGGAGCACAAGTGGACGGTATAGATCAATATTAAAAAAAAAAAATTGAAAAAAACATTTTAAACCTATAAGCCAAAGTTTGACGGGTTTCATTGGTCCACATTTCACGGTTCAAAAAACAGACGGTGGAGATGAGTTTTCAATTTTTTTTTTTCAAAGATGATCCAAGCAATGCACCCGAGCTCCACGTGGCATCGAAACAATATTTTGGGTGCCACGTGGAAGCTTGGAGGACGGTGACCGTCCTCCCATGATGGACGGAGGCCTTTTCCTATATATATATATATATATATATATATATATAGTGGCGAATGCAGGATTTTCTTGAAGGGGGGCACCTGTTATCAGGAGGCACCTGATATTGATATATTATATGGCTAACAAATTTTTTTCCCGCCCTTAGTTGAAATAGAATTTTTTTTTCCAACTTCACAAAACCCTTTAAAAATATCAAACAATTTTAATTTTTAATAAAGCTGGAAAACACAAAAATGGTGTTTAAAATTATCTTACATTAAAATTAGACTTTTATCTCGTACCATTGAAGTATGATTTATCATTATGTAATGGGCCCAGACTATACACTCGAGTGTAGAAAAAACAGATGTCACACTTGGGCACCACATGGCAACAATCATGGGAATCGAGTGCTACGGCAATTTGGATAATAACATATCTCTCAACAAATTGGGCTCTATCCAAATGCATAACTAAAATTGTATTCAAAGATGTCTAAAATTAATCCTAATTTGAAAATCGCATGCCCCATGAATGGTGAAACCAAAACAATTGATCAATAATGCCCGTGACACGTGATTTAGCACCTGGCGCTTTTTGACAGCCGTAAGTTTCGCAATCCAAGCTAGTTGACAGCCGAAAGTTTCGCAAATGCCATCACCTATTATACCATGTTTTAGGCATAAATGCTGCCGATCCAAACCCGAAGCTGGTGCTTGGCAGCAACCTGACCTTGCTGTTTTACAATCCAACCTCATGAGGACTCAGATTTCAAAAAAAATTAAAATTTCTGCAATTCCTTGGCGGATCAAATATTTTTTTTTTTCAGTTTAATTTAAACGGTTGAGTTCGGTTCTACTTGAACATAATATTTATGATTTTTAATTTATCAAGGAAAAATAGTAATAATAAAAATTTAAATAAAAAGTAAAATCTCTTGTCCATCTACAGAGTTAAAAGTTGACATTAACAAAGGTCGGTAAACCTTAAAAGTCCAAGCGTGGAAGTTATTGAGAATCATTTAATGATAATCGAGGATTGAGGATTGGACTTTTACACTCCAGCAAAAAATGCCACACTCATGTGTCCGATCAATTTCATGTGGCATGATCAATCTTAAACAACACCCGTTTTTTATTGATCACACATGGGACATATGATTTTAAAAAAAAGAAGAGTAAGAACACAAATCAATCACACATACAACATAACGATTTTACGTGGTTCGGCAATGGTGCCTACCTCCACGGATTCACCCAGTTTTCACTATATTTCCAGAGTTTCAAATGAGGTTACAAAAGCAGCCACTCGAAAAAGTACATTAAATACGCTGTAGTTAAAACCAGCCACTCGAAAAAGGACATTAAATACTACCAGAGTTAAAGGCACCCACAACACTGAGTGAAATAAAATCAAGCCCTCCGCATATGTCTTGATCATCGGTATGGCACAATAGTAGTTCGATTATCAGTACTTCCAAGTGACTCAATAGCATTTGTCTCCAAATATCAACAATATTCAACATGCGAACAAGTTCAATACCGTCTAAAAGGGCTCCAGCTTCAGCTTCATTATTAGTTCCTCCACAAGACACTCGCATTTACTCTTATGGTTCATTCTTAAATAACAACCTCCACCACATTCATTTGATATGATCCTCTTCACTTCGCTCGGCGCATCATCTGCTTTGCACAATAAAGATTTTTTCGAACCTTCAAAAACCTCTTTAGTCAGTCGATCGGCAACTTCGTTTCCTTCTCGATACACATGTGATACCCAATAATTCGTAAATTCACTAAGCCGTTGACGTATTTCAGAGATCAAACTGAGTCGAATACCCTTATTTTTCCGTTCTCCATTAATAGTCTGAAAAAGATATAGAGCATCACCTTCAATCCATATGTTCTTATCCCAACCCCTCTCTTTAGCCAATTCCAAGCCCCGCTTAAGGGCCAGTGCCTCCGCAACAATTGCCGGTTTAGAGCCGATTCTTTCGGCATAACATAAGAGTGCGGATCCATTGTGGTCTCTAAATACGCCACCAATGCTTGCTTCTCCGTTACGACGCGAAGCTCCATCAAAATTCAGTTTAATGTATCCTTTCTGAGGTGGTATCCAATGCACAACAATTGCATCTTTAAAGCTGATTCTTTGTGCATGACAGAATGTGAATCCGTTGTGGTCAATTGCTTGTTTAAAGCTGATTCTTTGAGCAGAACAGAGTGTGGATCCGTTGTGGTCTCTGAATACTCTACAATTGGTTGCTTCTCCACTAGCTGCTCCATCAAAATCTATTTTCATGTGCCCTTTTTGTAAAACTTGATCAACAAAGGTACCATAATCATCGATATAAACCACCATCGTTCTCCAACAGTAACGTTTCCTGCTTGAAAGAATAAAATTTGATCAAGAAATTTAATTGCTTTACAAAATTCAAAATTTTTTCATCAGATAAAAATTAAAAATCCCATCCTAAATTTATCCAATATACTTACAAATTTCCACTTGAATTGAACTATGCTTTAAATAGTTTCTAGTTAAAAAGGCGTTTAAACTGATTTTCTCTTTCAAAAATTTTACATCATATGTCAAACAATCTTTATAGACTGGACAAGACTCTCTTGACAGGCATTTATGTGCTAAAATGATGCTTAAATGATCATATACCATTGATGGGATCAACGTGTGGGTAAAACACACATTCAAAGTGATACATCAAAAGTTAAAAGCCAGTGGGCCCAAAAACCAAATTTTTTTAGGAGGTTTTAATCAGCAAATCTGTGCACTCTAATACCAACGGGTGCATATAGTATTAACGCCTTGACGGCTTCGAATCAGACGATCAGGATTTCACCCCAATCTGCGACGCGATGTATCTTGAGTTCGTAAACCCTCCGACTTTTAATCCATGAGATACAAATCTTCAAAAAATTGAGAGCAACTACTTCCACAAAGATTTGTATGTTTATGATCTCAAGATTGGGGTGAAAAACCACCTTCATCATCTAATTCTAAGTTTTAAGGAGTTTCGAATGGAGACGCTCGGATATCATGTGAGCATGAACGAGGTACCCTAAAATAAAATTTATGATTTTATTTTATCTTAATAAAAAATAGTAATAATAAAAATTCAACTAAAAAATAAAATCCTATTACCTTTACGTTGAAGATGATACGGGCGATCTTCTACTTCTTTATTTTATGAAGTATTTTATTTTTATTTAAAACCGGGTTAGTGAAGGGTTCGACCAAAATGCTCCAATGACAAGATGACATGCGTCTGAGCGGACCCAACCAGATGGTGTAGCCGACCCAACCACAACCGTTAGTGCATCCCACCTTATGCCCGACCAGAAATTCTGACTTGACAATATACAAAACTTCTATTTTAAAATCACATGCCCCCCGTGAATGATCACAAGTGGGCCAGTCATGGGTTAATCTATAGTGACCAAATTCTCTGACCTTTTGAAAAAGATGCAAATAGTTTGCAAATTTTTTTTTAAAAATGAATAAAATTATAATTATAGACAACTTTTCCATAAAAAAATCTAAAATTGAAGAATTATTTGCAAGTTTAACAAATTATTCACAAATTTCCCCAAATTTTTCTGTTTTTTTTAAATATATTTTTTTTATAATTTTTCTCTTTTATATTTCCTAATTTTGACCATTTCTTTCCGAAATTGATAATCTTACCAGATTTCAAGCCGATTTATTCATGAACCTCTACTTGGGCACTTTGGCTCAATCGAAAAAAAAATAAAAATCCATAACAATAATAGTTATTGCACATTGTTCAATACCATCAAAATGGTGATTGGAGATATGGGTAAAAGTCCAATAGTCCAATAGTCAAATTTGCTGGCTTGAAATTTGCTTTCTAACCATCATAATTTCGTAGACTTTGATCGCTGAATAAAGGTTTCCTACAATTAGGTCTTTTCTAGAGGACTTCAAATGAGGACCACCAATCTTTGATAGCGCCTGCCTTCAAACGTCAGAATCCCACAGAGAATGAGACGATCAAGATAGTGTCACACCAATCTTCAAGACGATGGATCTTGAGACCATGAACGTTCTGTTCTTATATTCCAGGTGGTACAAGATTGGGGTGATAAACGTCTTGATCGTATAATTCGAAGTCTTCGATAGGCTTTTCGAAGGTAGGCGCCCTCAGAATTTTCTTGAGGTACCCTAAATTTACATTTATGATTTTATTTCAGGTAAAGAATAGTAATAATAAAAATTCAACTTAAAAATAAAATTCTTTACCTGTGTTGAAGATGATACCAGAGATCTTCTACCTGTTTATTCTTACCCGAACTGCTTAGAAGCCTTTGTATCTTAAATATATATATATTTATTTATGTATTCTTTAGTTTAAGCAAAAGATTTAAAACGGTTTTAATTCTTTTGTAGATCCAGATAGCTAAAATGAGATACGAAGAGCTAAGTGTCTCAACGGCCGAGTGACAAGTAAGAGTAATAAGGTCGTTGGCTCCAACCGATATTCAGTCATAACATAATTGAAAATGGTTTTAATTCTAATCAAACAGCTGTACTCCTAATACAAGTAGGAGACTAATATAATTAGACTTCTAATAGGATTATAAAACTAAATCAATCAGATTTCCAGTAGGATTAGGAGATTAAATTAAATAAAATCCCAACAGGAATAGGAAAATCAAACCAGTTACATTAAAGGCAACCCACAACTGCTAACGTTCGCCGGCAGATCATTCAGTAAATGGGTTTACCCCATAAGCACCCACTCTCCTTAAAGCGTGATTATTGACGTGTTGTGCCGATAAATTCTCTCATGATAAATCTGCATTTTTTCTCAAGTATTCTTCATTTAGAATTTGCCTCTTTAATTTCAGCATTTAATATTTCCTAATTTATTACTCCATCATCGCCATTGTCAGAGTCGGCTTAGGATAGAATTGGGCCACTTATTTCAGGGACCAAGAGGAACCCATAAAAAGCGTGCACCAATAATAGCATCCATTACATCTTCCCAAAACCAAGAAAATAAAAATAAAAATGTCTCGAGAGTCTCAAATATTCAAAGAAAAAAAAGAGCCTAATCCTTATGAGCGCCCTTGGACTTCTTGCGCCGGCGCTAAGAACTGTGGTACATCCAAACATCTCCTACCTGAGACCATGCCTGAGATAGCCGGTGAACAGAACGCAACTCCTTCTCGCGAGCATGTTGCAAGCATCATACCGGGAGGTCAATTTGAGGTAGGTTAAGGGCTGCAAAGCGAAAAGGCAAGGCCAAATCACTAAAGTACTTACCACTTCTATGTCCTGAAGACCAGCAATGTTACAATAATACTCAGCCTGATTCACCGCCGACTCATAGTTCTGCACAAAAGAGAAAAAAAAATGATGTCAGCTATAGCAGCGCAAAAGCAAACATTTTGTTGGAAAAAAAAGAGGTATATGGAAAAGAAAAACTCACCCCCAGGACCAGCTCGGGAGGAGGGACGCAGACCACTTCCGGAGATATCTCGGGCACTTTCTCCAAGACACAGACTTCTAAGAAGGGCATCATCAAAGTGCCTAAAAGTCCCTTGTGGCTCAGCAGTCATACTCCCAGAAACACCCGTACCAGAGGGGTCTGAGGGACCAACACTCGAAGCCTCACTAGGACCAGCCGCTGCCTCCTCATCAGAATCGTCTCCCCCATTGAACTCGGGAAGGAAGCAGAGTTTCAGTCAGTCAAAGCAAAATTGAATCAAAACTACCAAGAACTTACATAAAAAGGATAATTACCTGAGAGCACAGGCCGCCAAAGGTCAAAACGTTAGGACTGAGTATGAAGCACGGAAGGAGGGACTGATAGGGCAGGGACTCGTACCATATCTGATAACTCTCGGGCACAAGAAGATCATTAATGGGGACCCCATGATGGAGGAATCTGGCTGAGAGCTCCTCAATAGTACCCACAGGAGCCATAATGTCCGCAGGAGGAGCCTGCGGCACGGTAAAATGATCGCAGTATTGATGTACCACTCTCTCCCCTAGTTAATATGCCCTAGCCCAAGCCCCAGAAAGAAAAAATGATGCTCAATGAAAAGGCGGGATGGACCCACAGCGGCTCGATCCCAGAAAAGAGAACCAACGTATGGATCAAACACGATCTGCAATGATAAAGAGAATCCTATTAGTCAACAAACGACACCAAACCCCAAAAAAGAGGAGAGAAGAGGAAAGTACCCATACCTGCTCTGGGATCAGCAAGTCGAACTGGGACGTCAAACCCAACTCTAAATGCTTCATTCCGACATCCCTGCGGCAGTTATTATGCCAGTTCCTCATAAGCGGATATGTGGGAACATCAGAGAAAAGGAGAGGGCGGCCAGGCTGGAAGTGCAAATACCCCCAAATCTGAAAAGAGCAGTAAACAGAAAAGATGTGTCGGAGGCAGGAGGTATAACTAGCTAATAAACCAAGGAAAGTGAGGAGTCGGGGTTACCTCAATCGCAAGCTAGAAACCGACAATGTAACCTGTGTCACCAATCGAATCTCGAGCTGAAAGCAGACATTAGCACAAGATATCCGCCCCGCTCATCAATATACCGGTGCACATGGTCCTAATTCCCCATAAGAGTCAGCAAGGACAATGAGACCCGGCCGCCGCTAGCATTTGCAAAGAGAGTCTTGCCAAGGATGAAAAGGAGCGATATGCACGCCAACTTCATGGAATGCTCAAGCTCAATGGGGATATCCACATCCAGCTCCACCAATTCATTATCATTGAACAAATCGGTCAGCCAAGATAACTTAATCTCTGAGCCATGCTGATCTATGTCGAAATATGACTATATTTCGCACCCTAAATACTAACATTTAGCTATCCGATGAAGGCATTCAAACGGCTGCTGTATAGTTTTAGTGGTTTCAGGTGTTACGGACCGTGGGATGTTGAAAGAGCTTAAGTGAATAAAATTAAGGGACTATATGAACTTTGGACCATGGAGCCAGCGGAAGCACTGAAATCCGTGAAAAAGACTGATTGGTCTAGCCACAGTTTCAAGAGTTAAATATGTCACATGCCCATTTCAATCGATTGAGATTTGAAACTCAATCGATTGAGTTTAAAAAGTTGCCTAAAAATCAATAGATTGATTTCCAAAATCAATAGATTGATTTCCAAAAATCAATAGATTGATTTTGGGAATGCAAATGAGCCGCCAAAATCAATAGATTGAATTTGGAATTCAATAGATTGATTTCCAAAATCAATAGATTGAATTCAATAGATTGATTTTCGAAAATCAATCGATTGAATTCCTTAAATTCAATAGATTGATTTTGGGAATGCAAATAAGCCTCCAAAATTGGGATTTTGAATTCAATCGATTGAATTCAAAATTCAATCGATTGATTTCAAAATTCAATCTATTGATTCGGATATGGAATAATTTTAGCCCGGGCCCTATTTAAGCAACAGGATGTTTAGGGTTCTGGGGGACTTCGCCGTAGAGATTTTCTTAGGGCCTTTAGCAATTTTTTTCTTTGTTATTTTTAGTTTTGTATTTAGATAAAAAGTCGTAAGGTTGTGATATTCTCCAAAAGATCAAGCGGTTGATAAATAAAAGAGCAATTTTGTGATGGCTTTGATTTACATTGTGCGTGGATCAAGGATGAGGGCTAAACCCTCGCTCAAGGAGGAAGCGACCCCTAGATGAGTAACTAACTTACTTTTAAGCTTACAATTTCTTGTTAGAATTGTTGAATCGTACGGCTTTTAGTGTGTGCTTCATTGTGTTATCATCGAATACTCGTTTATAGCCGTCGACCGTGTGATCGGCGACAATAAACGAATATTCCACCTAGATCGATCTTGTAGATCGATATAGGATGCCGTGCGATTGATTCTTACGGTTGTGATTTCGAATTTGAGATACGCTATGCCTTTCGCATGATGCATGCCGTGATTGGATGCGTCATAGTGTTCGGATAGGGTATGCCGAATCAATAATTGCATTTTCATCGATTCGTTTTTCTTGTAGTTAAATGATGGTATAATGATTTAACATGAAATTGTGTGGTTGATTGTAGAAAAGTTATAAATCTAGGGTTAGCAACTCCTTGATCATTTCATCATTGTTAATTTCTTAATCATAGTTCATCCGTGCATAGCTTGATTTAGTTCTTTTGATTATTGCATTGTGTAGTGGTAAATCTTGACAATGAAATCTCTCACCCTTGGTACTTCCTTGGGTCTTTGAAATCTCTTTAAAATTAATCTAATTTTGCGCTTCCCTGTGGGTTCGACACCCTTAATTTCACCGTGCTACAATCGAACTTGTGCACTTGCAAGGGTATACTTTAAAACCGATCACATGCATATCCCGGGAAGTGGGATAATTTCTGATTAATTGAACCACCTGCACGCGAAGGCTAGTCACTGGTGTGCCCCCTATCCGAATCCCCATAATCATCGACCAATCAATGGGGGTGAGGGTCATCTCGGCCACTGCCATGTGGAAAGTCATGGTCTCCGGCCGAAAGCGCTCAATAAGGGCCTTCAAATAAGCCGTATCGCCCCTCATGGCAGGGCACAATAGGAAATCCCCAAAATTGGCCTGGGCGAGGAGAAACTTCACAACCTGAGGGAGATAGTGGCAAAGGCGCTAGAGGTCAAACCAACCTCCACGGAACATGATTGAGGGCAAGTCCTGCATCAAAACAAAGAAGTGTCAGATCCTGAAGATAAAGCAAGCTCGCACAAAGAAAAACAACAAAGCTTATTCATTACCTTGTCGGCAATTCCAAAATTCGAGCTATGAGCATATTGCTGATAGAGAAGACCAGCACGGGCAACCTCGCTCTGCATCTCGTACCAAAGATGGGAAGAGTCGCACCAAGAAAGAACTGCTCTCCACGAGGACCGTAGACCACCTCTGGGCCCTCCTCTATCCCTTGCCCCTTCTCTTGCCCATGCTCCTCCTCACTCAACATTCTGAGGGAGACAGCAAGCAACAATATCGAGATATGTCAATAGCGAGAAATCAATTGATACAAGCCAAAAGAAGGTAACTATGCCCCTTTCATGTTCCATCAATCATAATCATCATCATTGTTAATAAATACATCAAAAAAAAGGGGGGGGGGGGGGTGAGACCCATAGCCTCCCCACATTTCAAAAAAAAAATCATCATCTAGTTTCAAAAAAAGTTTGCTTTAGAAAGAGAGAAAAAGAGTTTCAAATAAACAATATATATATGTATATATATAAATGCGTACATACATAAGCACAAAAAAAGAAGAAAAAAAAAAGTTAAAAAAAAATCAGGCATGAATCATTTTGCTTCAAAAAAAAAAAGGGACCCTAATCATATCAATGGCTCAAGAACATCTAATAGAAAAGGGAAAAAGAAGATTAGGGCATCATGAAAAATCATCAAAGCCAATGCACATAAAATAAAATCAAACGGGTCATAAATAATCACACGTGCAAGAAAAGTCATCCATTCATCATCTAAACATGCAAGAATCCTAACCACATTGCAAATAATTCAAAAAGAATCAAAGAAAATGAGGTTAAAATGATTACCTTCAAGAAAATCGATCCTTGATCTCGCGTAGAGCGTGTGTTTGATCTGTGAGAGTGAACGCCGACAATGGAACGATGTTGAAATCGATTTAGGAGAACCCTAGGAGGAGGTTCTATTTTGGCTTAGAGAGGGGGGAAGAGAGAATTTTAAAAATAGCCCCTTGTGCCTCGGGCTCGGGTGTTTTAAAAGCCCCCCAGTTTTGGCTTAGCGTGTATAGTATACACGCCAGGCAACCCAATTTGGGCCTGGTGTGTATATTCCAGGCATGTTTGGACCCAATTTGGGCCTGGCATGTATAATATACACGCCAAGCTATCCCTAGTTAAGTTTGGCTTGGCGTGTATATTATACACACCGAGCCTGGTCTCCCCTTTGACCCCTAAAGGTGCACACGCCCCCAAAAGCGCATCGATCTCCATTCGATCCGCCCGGGAGGCTGTGCTAAAATAAATGGCTTGAGATCGATAGGCATCCCAAGCAAATAAAAAAAAAAAACACAAAAGCAATCGTAAAATAATATATATATATATATATATATATATATATATATATATATATATATGTGTGTGTGTATGTGTGTGTGCATATTTATATCCAAAAAAAAAGAAGCGGCACGTACTCTAAAAAAATGTTGCGATATCAATTCGCTCCGCTCGGGTAGTCATGCTAAATTAACTTCGGGATTATTGGGTTCGCCCAAAGACCTCGAGCCCTGTTTCACGTAGGGGCACTTGCGGACAATCAAATGGGGCAGACAATACCTCATGGGATTGGACGCAAACTATGGATCTTCGCGTTTTTGTCTCACGTCTATCTTTAAGTATGGGTCGATCACCCTCTTACTTATGGAGTTGTTATATTTAGAATAAAACTCAAACATCAAACATCTTCAATCATCTCGAGAAGCGAACATTTATTCTAGCATATTGGGCTTTCGCAACACGCTCCATCTCGGTTATGCCCAATAATGTCGCTAAGCGCTTGGGGACTGAAAAACCTTGAGGGACGGACGTTTTTCCCGACATACAGGGCTTCCGTTTACTCACCATGTTACCCACCTAATGTTTGAGGTTTGTTCTGAATACGGTGGACCCGTCAGTGTTGCCTTGGGCCTCTTCGAATGTCTCTTATCTTTGTCATTCGATTATTAGTGATCAGATACCAAAGAGGGGCATTTGTATACACCCAAAATTTGCCCAAGGCCTGATCGAGACATACTTCGAGAGAGGTGATCAGTGCCGAAATGTGATTATATTTCTCACTTTAATTCCTATATTTAGCTGTCCGATGAAAGAATCTGATGGCTGTTATATAGTTTTAGTGGTTGCAAGTGTTTCTGACCATTGGATCGTTAAAGAGCATAAAAAAGAACAATTAAGGGTTACACAGGAACAGTAGACCAAGAGGTCAATAGAAGCATCAAAATCCGTAAAAGCAAGTGATTGGCCTAAACATCCACTTGGAGAATGAAGACACTATCCCTATGTGTCAATTGATTGAGCACTGAATGCCAATCGATTGACAATAAAAGACAGTTTGCCTCCTCATTTAGGGTTTGAACTCAATCGATTGAGAATAAAATCTCAATCAATTGAGCCTATTAGGGAATTGTTTTGTTCGCCCCTTATTTAAGAAAAGCTACGGCTTAGGGTTGGGGAATCTTGGCCCTTTAGAACTCTCTTTGTGTTTTTCTTTTAGTTTGGTTCCGCTCTGAGTAGATTGTAGTAGGTTTTGATTTTTCTTCTTCTCTACAATTTCTAAGCATAGATTGAACCTAGGAACAAAAGCATTGTAAAGAAAGATTTTGTGATAAATAAAAGAGAATTATTAAAAAGATGTCTTCGGATCTACAACGGGCTTGTACACCGAGGATGAGCGGCTAAAGTCATTTGCTCAAGGAGGAAGCGAACCGTAGATAAGTAACTGTTATTTTATTGCTTTTACAATTTCATGGTATTGTCATTGAATCATTCTGTCATGAGTGTGTGCTTAATTGAATATTATCGAGTCTTTGTTTACAGCTATTGATCGTAGTTATCAACGACCGTAAAAGAAGCACTCCATCTAGATATGTTCTTGCAGGCCGATCTAGGCTGCAGAACGATTGATTTATCATTGTCGTGACTTAGAATTTTGAGATACACTATACTTTTTACATGATTCATACCGCAATGATAGGCTGAGTCATAGTTTTTAGATAGGATATACCGGATCAAGAGTCACGTTCTTCTCGATTCATTTGTTTTCCTAATAAATGATGGTGTTTTGACTTAAAATGAAATTGTGAGATTGAATGGTAGAAAAGTTACGAATCGATGGTTAGCTAACTCCTTGATCATATCATAAAGTGTCATTTTTCTTTATCATAAATTATTCTGGCTAAGATTGATTTTCTTTCATTGCATTTAGAATTGTGTGGGTTTCTCCCCCTTGGTACTTCCTCAGGTTTCTTAAATCGCTTTAAGGATTAATTAAATTTCATGTTTTCCTATGAGTTCAACACCCTTGATGTCACCGTGCTACAACCGAACTTGTACACTTGCAAGGGTAACATTTAAAATCGATCAAGAGGCTCACTCTCGAGCTTCTGATAGCATTTCTCATACCCTTAAGAACCTTCTTTAACCCTTAGGAACATTCCCAAATCCTTAGGAATTACCCCCAACCTTTAGAAACCTCTTCGAACCCACAGTTAATCCTCCCTGGCAACGGTCAGAGGGAGATACACCAAGGATGGTAGGGACCTCTACTGAGATTGAATCTTATATCATTGAAAAGTAGAGGTTCCCAGCTTTCCAATAAACCAAGAATCACCTCAATCCGAGTTGTACATCAAAAGATATGGTAATCCAAAGTTTCGAGCCTAGAACCCTCGACCGGTTCGGAGCCTCTCGAGAACTTCTCGAGGAGTTGGGAATGCTTGGCGTGTGTAATATACACGCCAGGCCATATCTTTCCCAGAAATGGCTTGGTGTGTATAATATGCATGCCAAACATGAATGGGCCCCATTGCGAGCTTTGGACTTCTAGGACACTGTACACATGCCTGGGGTGGATAAAACACACGCCAAAGCTTAGTACTGATAACCTCCGATTTTACTCGAAATTCACTTTTGGGGTTTGACTTGTTGACTATCCCAATGTTTAGGGTGAGTTTCATTAGGATTGTTGCACCATCATTTACCCTATTTGCAACCCTCTAGTCATTTGAAACCTCACCCTATCATCTACCATTGAACCCATTCTCACACATATCCCCAACCTTAAGATCCTAGGAAACGTTAGATATTAGGATTACCGAATTGCTAATCCTAATTAGCTTTTAAGTACCCCCTAAACCTATCTTTTTGTATAAATAGAGAGGCACCCCCCCTTGCAAATGGCTGAAAAAAAATTCAAAGAGAGAAAAAAGATTAAGAGAGCATTTTCCTCCCTTTGGTGCACCATCCCCATACAAATTATAGAATCTCAAAGTCCCCTTTAGACTCCACCTTCCATAAAGAATCTCTTAGTTTAGGTGAGAGCTACCCCCTAGCCCTCCTCTCCTACCCCTTAGCTATCAAGCTTTAAAGGTTAGAATCTACCCTTCACCCGCTCAAGCTATCGGAAGCTCATCAAGTGCACCTACGCGAAGGTCCACGGTCGTGCTACAAGGGCCCGAGAACTCCGGCTCTCCCCTCTAATCATCGACCTTCTTAGCTTTTCCTTTATCCTTGAATTTGTGTCACATTGAAATCTCCGTAATTGCGGAGGGGCACAAATAGGATCGAAGTGTCTTCGGGCAAGAGGAAGTGCTCTTTTCATTTTTATTTCCTTTTATTTTGGTTATAAGTAGAGACCGCTTATCAGCGGGTTGATCGGGTGCTTAACACCTTCCTGATCGATAACCGAAGCCCCTACCCAAGAGCCTTTGGTGTGGATCGATAAATCAGAGTCATATTTGGCACTTCGGTACATTTAATATTGATTTGAGGTTTCCGGGGATACTAAAAGCTCCGGGTGACGACTCTAATTTTATTTAAGCGAGCGTATCGTCGCGACGGACTCGCGAGAGCCCACGATTGCACACAAAATTTTCATGCCACTGTTTAGGAGCCTGTTTTAGACCATATAGGGACCTAATAAGTTTATAAACTTTATTTTCATGTCCCTGCATGATAAAACCCTCTGGTTGTTCCATATATACTTTTTCTTTAAGTTCATCATTCAAAAAGGTTGTTTTAACATTCATTTGATGAACCTTAAGTTTATATATGGAAGCAATAGCAAATAATATCCTGATTGAAGAAATCCTAGCCACTAGAGCATAGGTATCAAAATAATCAATGCCATGCTTTTGTCTAAAACCTTTGGCAACAAGTCTAGCCTTAAACTTATTTATAGTGCCATTAGGATTAAGTTTCCTTTTGAATATCCACTTACAACCAATAGGTTTAGATCCCTATGGTAAATCTACTAATTCCCATGTATTATTGGATATAATAGAATCCATTTCATCATTTATGGTTTCTTTCCAAAATGCGGAATCAATAGATTTAATAGCTTCATCAAATATTCTAGGATCTTCATCGATATTCAAAATAAACTTTATTTTCTTAATTTTCTCATTTCTAGTTCCTTCTACAAGATAAATATAGAAATCAAAACCAAAATTAGTGGCATTTTTAAGTCTTTTACTTCTTCTAGGTTCCATCTCTTCATCTTCATTAATAGAGAGATGAGGAGAATTAGAAAATTCCTCTACGTCAGAGGAAGCAAGAGGTTTAGGAATAATAGAGAATTTATTCTCATAGAATATTGTATCTCTTGATTCAAAAATTGAATCTTTTTCAAAAATATTATTATGCTCACATACCAAAAATCTGTATGTAGGACTGTTGATAGAATATCCTACGAAAATACATTCTATAACTTTAGGACTCAATTTTGTACGTTTATAATCGGGTACCCTAACTAGCGCTCTACAACCCCATACTTTTAAATAATACAATTTCAAAAGTTTATTCTTCCAAACTTCATATAAAGTTTTAGTAGACTTCTTATGAGGTATCCATTTAAAATATAACAAGTAGTTAGTAAAGTCACCTATAAATTTGAATTCAGAACATAATTTATTAACATAGAATTTACCATTTCTACTAGAGTCCATTTTTTCTTTCGGCAATTTCATTGGATTGAGGAGAATATGGAGCAATTACTTTATGAATAATTTCATACTTGTCACAAAAATCTGAAAATTCATGTGACATGCATTCACCTCCCCTATTTGAACGTAATGCCTTAATTTTTAAATCTTATTGATTTTCGACTAAGGCCTTATAAGAGATAAATTTACTAAATACTTCCTTTTTTAATTGAAGAAAGAAAACATATGTAAATCTAGAACAATCATCAATAAAAGTGATGAACTATCTTTTTCCGCCTTTAGTAGTAATATTATTCAAACTACACAAATCAGTATGAATTAAATCTAATAGTTTAGATTGTCTTTCAACACTTTTAAATGGCTTCTTAGTCAATTTAGATTGGACATAAATACTATATCTATTTTTACCATAATCTATATGTATTTTAGGAAGAAGTTCTAATTTAACCAAATTTTTCATAGAACGTAAATTTAAATGCCCTAATCTATCATGCCGTAAATAAATTGAGTCATACATATAAATCGAAGAAGTAAATTTCTCATTAATATTGAACTTACACATTCCGCAAGAGGCATACCCCTTGCCTACAAATATCCCTTTCTTAGAAAGTATAATGGAATTGGATTCGATCACAATTTTGAATCCACTGTTTGTTAAGAATACAAGCCGATGCAAGATTCTTTCGAATTTCAAGGACATGAAGTACATCATTCAGGATTTCAGAGTGACAGATTTTCTCGAAGTAAAGTTTAAAACAACTCTGCCTTAGCCTACCCACTTTGGAAATAGTGAAATTTTCCATGAACAATTCATGTCCATCATGCTCCTTTCTCATAGGACACAAAATCATTCCTATCAGAGGTCGCATGCCTAGTAGCCCTAGAATCGAGCCACCATTCATTTCCAGCATCTACTATGTGGACTTCGGAGATCACCGCAATAAGATCTTCTTCACCCACAATGTTTGCCTGATTTTTATTCTTCAAGAAATCTCGGCAATCATGTTTGAAATGGTCGGATTTCTTGCAATAAAACAAGTACCCTTCTTTACCTTTTCCTTGTCTTTTCCTCTCTTGAAATCCTTCTTATTTGGCTACTGTTTGAAGTTCTTCCCTTTATTCTTCTTCTTCGATGTGGATATATCTTCAACAATGTGAGCATTAGAGACAAGTTTGGTTTTCTCTTCCTCCTTGTCACGTAGACGAACCTCTTCTTCTATGCGAAGATGAGTCAAGAGTTTCTCCATAGTACGATCTTCTTTCGTATGTTTCAAACTCTTATGGTAGTCTTTCCATCCCAACGGTAATTTTGCAATAATCGCAGAGACTTGAAAACCTTCGTCTATTGTGCTTCTTTCAGCCACAAGATTGTTAATCTGCATCTGGTGCACAAGATTATCTTCAGCCACAAGATAATTTACATCTGGTGCACTTGCTCCAAAATATGTTTAGAATCATACATCATAAAATTAAATAACTCACTAAATATGTGCGCACGCTCGCTTCCTCGACTTTGTATTTCCGTTCAAGAGCCTCCAAGATCTCCTTTGCATCTTGTAAGTTTGATAGACATCAAAAAGAGAATCGGCGAGAGCGTTTAGAATATAGCCTTTGCACGTGTAATAGTCACTTTCCCATTTCGTACGGATTCTACCTTCTTCAAGTGTTTCATCTTTATGCTCCGATGGTGGTGAGTCCATAGTGATTACCATCGTTTGAAATTTGTGTCATTAAAGCACTCAAGTTTCGTGGTCTTCGTGTGGGAGAGATCCATCACCTTTTGTGTCATAAATATTATCTTAAAATTTTTAGAGAGTTGCACAAAAAATAATAGAAAATAGACCGAAAAAATAGCTTCAAGGCACGATTAGTTCGTTGTCTTTAAGAAAATATTTGTCCCTTATATGCAACGAGATATCAGCAAATTCGCCTCCATAATACAATAAAGCCTCGGTGAAGCAACGATCTGTCACACACTAAGTTGCACTGTAGTCTGCGGCCCAACGAAACGAAGACACAGAATGCTCTGGTTGGCACACGAATTCTGAGGACTCGGATGTAGGATTCGAAATTACAAGTAAATTAGAATCCCACCTCGGGCCTTTATTTATAACTTTCGGACCACCTTTTTAGGGGCAGTTGTGCCTGTCAGTTGCTTGCAATCAAGGGCCGTGATCGATCAAATCAACGGTTGCAAGGATCCAATGGTCACACTCGAACAGTTATAACTTTTGGTGTTCAACAGTCATTAATTGACTTGTCCGAATCCGGAATCCGACCATTTCAATAAACGATCGGAAACTACCTGGTGCACACATGCGGTGCACATGTGTGAAGTCAATCCGTGCTCGGTCAATAAGTCAACCAATCGGACCATCTCCGAGCAAATAGGAAAGGCTCCTTGTGAAGTATAAAGTGCGCCTTAAAAGCGCCAATTGTGTCATTCGCACATTGTGCGCGCATGCGCGTGTGTGGCGGTGAACCGCCGCTACGATCTATGTTCCTCTTTTCAAGTCAAACAATATGAAAGGTAAGTTTCCATATATGTGGCATGGATCTTTCTTGTAAAATAGTGAGGTGGGAGAAAACTTTTGCAACACTTTTAAGCATGTAGTGGGAAATGTTTCCCTCCGAAATTAGTTCAAAATTCAAATCACTTTGACTTGAAGGTTGAAGGTTTAAGTATTGGCAAAATCATCTTTTCTAATATGGAACTAAAAAATTTAAGGAACCATTTGAAGATAAACAAACTAATAAATAAATATTATTAAATTAATAATAAATATTTATTTTGTTAAATATTTAACACAAATCTCCGATACAACCCTGCAATGAAGGAAAAGGTGATTAGCCGACTCCTCATATTGTAAACACATCACGCATCTATTCTGCACATCTCTATCTCGCCTAATCAACTGGTCCACCATCAAAATCCGGCCCCACATGACTATCCAAGCAAAGAACTTCACTTTGGAGGGAATGGGGGCTATCCACAACCTCGCCCAATCACTTTGGGGACCAGCACCTGCATTCGTAATTCAGACGGTTTCTCTTCACAGTGTGAACCAAAGAGTAAAAGGGAAGAAAATGTTGAAACTCATCTTCCATTAGCATCTGCCTTGTAGCGATATTCCATACCGAAGTACCCCCTTGATCAAGATAGAGATCAGCCACCCAACACTGTGTGTCTGCCGCAATCTATGTTGGTTTTTGCAAGTGGTAGCGGATCTAAATTTGATAGGAAATGGTCTTTGTGACGAAAATGTATGTGACTATAAGCCCACCAAATCAAAGTCCCAAAGTAAATTTTATGCCCACAATCCCAGTCTCTCCTGTAGATTCGGTTAACGGAACGAAACTGAATTCAAAATTTCGGTTGTCGGTTTGGTTCAGCCTGAACCAAAACTGAAGCAAAACAAATCCGTTCAATTAAGTTCGGAAACTTGAAACCAAAACTAAGCTGAAACCGACAAAATTGGGTCGGCTCGGTTTCAGGTTTTTTTCTTTTCTTAGTTTTTTTGGTACAAGAAAAAGAAGAACCATGACTTGCTTCGCGCATGGGAAAAGAACAAACTCAAATCCACTCACTTGGTTGGCAAAGTGAGCAAAACAAACCGCATTTTTCCAGTTTTAGGTCGGTTTTGTAAACCTACCCAACTGTTTTTCGATTTTGGGTTGATTTTGGTTTGGTTCGGTGGACCGGTTTTTTTGTTCAAAACTTGGATTCCTGCTCTTGATAAATAAATCAATGGGCTCTTGAGGCGCCATGGCCCGTGTCATTAGCTTGCGAGTCATGGTAGCTTTAGATTTTCTCTTCACTTGTTGGTTATGTCCATTTGAAGGCTCTTAAACAGATGATTATTGACACACACAATCTAGTGTGCACAACCCCTTGACCACCATTGATAGAAGAGTAGTTTCACGTGTGCTTGACAGGCCCAACCCATATTGGGCCAGATGCGTGCTAGCCAAGGATTTAAAGTCAATATATATCGGCTAGGTCCTGTGCCGTCTGTATCTGATCAAACTGGCTTTTATATATATATATATATATATATATATATATATATATATATATATATATATATATATATATATATATAAAGTGAAATTGGATGTCCTTACCATCATGAGAGTCGGGATTTTAGTTCTTGTTGGACAAACAAACTTACTCACTACCTTGAGAATTCACTTTCATTATAGGCAGGAGTGCATTACTTTGTTTAATTAGTCTCTAAAACTGAGATTCCTCCATGAACATCTCAGGATGGGGTAATGAGCTTCGATTCGCTAACGATTGAGTTCCACCAGTTAATGTGTAGGTGCATTGGGCTCATTCATTTAATTTTGAAGATACTTATCAGAGTTGATAAGGATTCCCTCCAACACTAGTTATATTTATGGCTCATCGAAGGCTAACGAATGAGGACCCAGTCCCTTCTTGCCCGGCAAAGGTATTGTAATGATAGCCGGAGAAGACCGAGGAATTGTGTACTTCCATTGATTAAATAAAATGCTTCAAAAGTATGAATTATTATTTTTAATCTAGTAAGAATTGTTATTTTACTCTTTGCAAGTATGATTTATGTTTTTTATGACAACTTTGGTCTTAAAAGCCTAACACATTGACATCAAAGCCTCTCGTATGGTTTTTTGATTGATTGTTCTTAATATTTGATGGCATAAGTAATCTAAGATCATATGTGGATCGATCTTAATCAACGTATTTATATTTTATATAAAAGTATTATTAAATATATAACGGTTTACCACATAACCTTATTTTGGTCTACCTGCCATCAAACAAGGAGCATTGCCCGACTGTCAGAGATTGTTTGTAACATGCATGACCAATTGATCATCATTAGGATGTTAGATAAGAATTCTATATTGACTCTCCTCATCATTTGGTTAAGATAACACTCAGACCATCCTATTTTTCGATAATATGGGGCCACCAAATTTATGTACCCAATCCAACCATTCAAATGATAGGTCATCATTTGAAATGAACTCAGCCCGGAAAGCGCGGCCATCAAAGGATTCATATTATCGGATCATTGGACTTTTATGGTCCATACAGTATATATGAACTGTCAATAATACAGTACTATAGTCGTATGGTTTGAATCCTTTGATGGCCATGTTTTTAGTTTGAGCACAGTTCAAATTATGCCATGTCATTTGGATGAGTTTAATTGTTAAAAAATTTCCTAAAAACTACCAGAAGATATTACTAAGGCTAAGTTTGGGTTAGCTCTTATAAGAGCTGAAGCAACTCTCTGCCTGCTCTTTGTAAAAGTTGCTCTGGCACAAAATAGTTTTATTACTTAAAATTGTTTTGTGCTGGAGCAAATAGATAAATGAGATGTGTTATCAAATGTAGAAGTAATTTTCCACTGGGGCCGAACAATCATTGGGTTTTTACTAACATAAACCAAAAGAGGGTTTGCTAACATAAACAAAAAAAAAAGAAAAATCATTGGATTTTTTTCTTGTAGCAATAGAAGTCATAGAATCGAAAAAAAGAAGGAAACCAAAAGTGGGTTTGCTAACATAAACGACAAAACAAAAGAGGGTTTGCTAACATAAACGACAAAACAAAACACTCATTGGGTTTTTGTATTGTAGCGATAGAACTATAAAATTCAAAAGGGGAGAATTTGTCCGTTTGCTTTGCCTTTGTTTTAGGTTATATATATATATATATATATATATATATATATTATATTTTATTATTTATAACAGTATTATACACTATTGATAGCGCCGAGCTAGGCCGAATTGAGCTTTACAACCTCAGCTCTACTTCAATTGAACTTTAAATAAAAAACTTGGCTCTGGCTCTCGAGCCGAGCTTAAGAGAAGAAAAACTCTCATTTTCTGGCCGAGTTGAGCCGAACAGCTCGACTTTATTGTCACCCTAGTTGCAATCCTGTAGTCGACATGATTCGATGGGCTCCAAGCAAGACCACGTGGATTGATAAAAAATGTGTGCCACATGGTACAAATCTAAGTTGTCCTATTGTTCAGATATATAAATCTTAGAAAATTATAAATGGTAGGCAGATTTGATGCAGACAAAGTGGAGGCGGCTGACGTGGCATGACGTGACTGATTGCACCGACCTGCATTAATTGAGCCCCACTGCACTTGCAGCCAATTGGGGCATGCCACGTTAGTTGCCTGCACTTTGTCTGTATAAAATATGTCCACCATATCACACTGTCCATTTATTTTTATTAAGGCATTGAGGAGAATACACCCGACCGCAGAATTACCCCCATTCGCCCAGTGGCCAGATCACCTGCCACGTGGCATGATCACCCCAAAGCAAATTCCGTTTTGGGTTGATCCGCCATGAGACGTGATTTAAAAATATATATATTATTTTTAAATTTTTTTTGCAAGCTGGTGTCCCAAAGATAAGGTAACGCCCCAAAACTTTTGGTGCATTGATTTTTGCAAACTTTGACCACATTTTTAACTGTGGAGAAGTCATAAAAACATTTTTCTTCTAACTGAGATCTGACAGACTTTGCCTAAGTCGCCGTGGCACCTGATCCTATGCCCGGGCGTATAGTCCCCGACCTCCTTTATTAAAGCAATTAGCTATTTTATATTTGATAGGGGCAAAAGGAAATGAGTGAACTATTAATTATAAAATAAATACTTTATTTACATGAAATAAACAATTTTATGGCTCATCGAAGGCTGGTTATATTTATGGCTCCCTCCAACACTAACTATATTTATGGCTCATCGAAGGCTAACGAATGAGGTCCCAATCCCTTCTTGATCTGCAAGGGTATTGGGAATGATAGCCAAATTAGACCGAGGAATTGCGTGCTTCCATTAATTAAATAAAGCGCTTAAAATCAACGGAAGTATGAATTATTATTTTTAATGTAGTATGAATTGTTATTTTACTCTTTGCAGGTATGATTTACGTTTTTTATGACAACTTTGGTCTTGAAAACCTAACAGATTGACATCAAAGCCTCTCGTATGGTTTTGTGATTAATATTTGATGGCATAAATAATCTAAGATCATATGTGGATCGATCTTAATCAACGTTTTTATATTTTATATAAAAGTATTATTAAATATATAACGGTTTACCACATAACCTTATTTTGGTCTACCTGCCATCAAACAAGGAGCATTGCCCGACTGTCAGAGATTGTTTGTAACATGCATGACCAATTGATCATCATTAGGATGTTAGATAAGAATTCGATATTGACTCTCCTCATCATTTGGTTAAGATAACACTCAGACCATCCTATTTTTCGATAATATGGGGCCACCACATTTATGTATCCAATCCAACCATTCAAATGATAGGTCATCATTTGAAATGAACTCAGCTCGGAAAGCGCGGCCATCAAAGGATTCATATTATCGGATCATTGAACTTTTATGGTCCATACAGTATATATGAACTGTCAATAATACAGTACTATAGTCGTATGGTTTGAATCCTTTGATGGCCATGTTTTTAGTTTGAGCATAGTTCAAATGATGACATATCTTTTGGATGAGTTTAATTGTTAAAAAATATCCTAAAACGTAGGATGGGGAGAGTATTATTTGTATTTGAAGATGAGCTCTCATTTATCTTAAATACTACCATAAGATGTTACTAAGGCTAAGTTTGGGTTAGCTCTTATAAGAGCTAGAGCAACTCTCTGCCTTATCTTTGTAAAATTTGCTCGGGCAAAAAACAAGTTTATTATTTAAAATTACTTCCTGCTGGAGCAAATAGAGAAATGAGCTGTGTTACCAATCGTTGGGTTTTTGCTAACATAAATCAAAAGAGAGTTTGCTAACATAAACAAGAAAAAAAGCATCATTGGATTTTTTTCTTGTAGCGAAGTCATAGAACCGAAAAAGAAGGAAACTAAAAGAGGGCGGTTGCTAACATAATACAAAAAGAAAATTATTGGGTATTGCTAACATAAACCAAAAGTGGGTTTGCTAACATAAACGATAAAACAAAACACTCATTAGGTTTTTGTCTCGTAGAGATAGAATCGAAAATTCAGAAGGGGAGAATTTGTCCATTTGCTTTGCCTTTAAATATATATATATATATATATATATATATATATATATATATATATATATATATTATTTATAATAGTATTATACACTATTGATCAAGCCGAGCTAGGCCGAGTTGAGCTTTGCAACCTCAACTCTATTTCAATTGAACTTTAAATAAATAGCTCGGCTTTGGCATTTGAGCCAAGCTTAAGAGAGGAATCTAAGTTGAGCCAAGCTTAAGAGACCGACGTGCCACATGGTATAAATCTAAGTTGTCCTATTGTTCAGATAAATTTATTTTAGAAAATTATAATCGGTGGACAAATTTGATGCGGACAAAGTGCATACGGCTGATGTGGCATGACGTGACTAATTGCACCGACCTACGTTAATTGAGCTCCACTGTACTTTCAGCCAATTGGGTCATGCCACGTCAGTCGCTTGCACTTTGTCTGCATAAAATTTGTCCACCATATCACATTGTCCATTTATTTTTATTAAGGCATTGGGGAGAATACGCCCACCCACGGAATGACCCCCATTTGCTCGGGCGTGGAATGACCCATTCGCCCGATGACTAGATCACATGCCACGTGGCATGATCACGCCAAAACAAATTCTGTTTTGGGTTGATCAACCATGAGACGTGATTTTAAAAAAATATATTATTTTTTTAATTCTTTTGCAAGTCGGTGTCCCAAAAATAAGGTAACACCCCAAAACTTTTGGTGCATTGATTTTCGTGAACTTTAACCACATTTTGAATTGTGGAGAAGTCATAAAAACAATTTTTTTTTTTAACTGAGATCTTATCGACCTTGTCTAAGTCGCTATGGCACCTGATCCTACGCCCGAGCGCACAGTCCCCGGCCTCTTTTATTAAAGCAATTACCTATTTTATTTTTTGGGAATGAGTGAACTATTAATTATAAGATAAATACTTTATTTCCATGAAATAAATAATTTTAAAAGAATTAATAATTTAATATTTTTTAAAGGGACAAAAGGGAAAGAGTGAACTATTAATTATAAGATAAATACTTTATTTCCATGAAATAAATAATTTTAAAAGAATTAATAATTTAATGTTTTAAAGTTGAGATTTAGTGCTTACCATATACACTTACGGCTAAGCACACATCAATCTTTATCCGCCAAAGCAATCAAACGTCAATGTGGATGCAAATAAATAAGGTTATCATTAAACACAATTTTATATGACTTATTTTAATTTATTTTTTTATAATAAAATTATCATCTTCGAGTTGCTCCTTCCTTTATTTCACACCGATGCCACGTGGGAAAAATTTAACACGGGAGCAGGTAAATTACCAAGTCTTTTGTACTAGGCTACCTTTACCCATATAATAATATATGGAGTCCCGAGTCGGGCCGAGAGCTTACATGCTCAAAATACCCATTTTCCGGGCTGGGCTTAGGTCGACCCCAATCCATTGAGAGCCCTACCTCCAACATGGGGTTTAATTAAAACTGAAAGTAGATTGAAAACCGAGCCTCCCGAATAGGACTGAAACCGACTGAAAATCGACAGCGACTTAATCCCGCTTGATTCGGTTTCACTTTTGGTAGCTAAAAGCCTAAAATTGACTGGGTAGGGTGAGAAAAAAGACCCAAAAACAAAAAAAAAAAAAAATTTGTCAAAAAGAAGAAAAAAAATTGTAAAAAAATAGAAAATCAAACTGACCGAAACACGAAACCGTATCGGGCCGGTTCGGTTCCTCGGGGAGGGATGCCAAGTTCGGTTAACGGAAACTATTCGGAGAGAGGCTGGTTAGAGAGATCAAGTGAGAGGAGTTTTCTCAACAAAAAAAAAAAAAAAGAAAAGTGAGCAGGAGTCTGCGGAGAGATCCCATCCTAATTTTTAGAGAGAGAAAGAGCGACGGGGATAGAGATTGAAGAGAGAACGATTCGTACAGAGGGGAATGAGTGAGAGAGAGAGAGGTGGGACGAGATTGCTTTAGTTTAGTAGTCAACAGTGACGATGTGGAAAAACAGAAAGAATCATCTCCTCTTCAAAATCCTCCAAAATCCCCTCAACAAACCCCACCCAAATTCCTCCTCCTCCTCCATCGACTCTCGATCACGTGACTAATCCTCCTCCTCCATACGCGCCAGTTCTCATCCGCTCAAACCCTAATCATTTCCCCTTCTCCCATTAAACCATCTCTCTGATCCCCTTCTAACGGCCTATGCTGATCACAAAAAGACTGTCGAGGCTAAAGAAACCTTCTCCTTTCCGATAAAAAATAAATAAATAAAAAAGTTCCTAAACACTGTAGTTTTTCCCTCTCTTTGCAATCGCCTTCTCGAAGCCTTAGTTTCCACTGGAAAGTATCACGAAGCTCTAATTACCTTCGATGTGTTCGAAGCCGATCCCCACCCCGACACTTTCATATATAACAAAGCAGTCCAGTCTGCAGTTAAATTGGGCAATTTGAAGCGAGCTTTTGAATTGAAGGAATCAATGGAAAACAGAGGCCTAAAACCGGATTCTTTTACCTATAATGTGATCATATTGCGACTGTGTAACGAAAAATGTGTTGACCATGCACGTAACATGTTCGATGAAATGCTTGAGAGAAAAATTTTACCAACTCGCGTCACCTATAATACTTTGATTGATGGGTATTGTAAATCAGGGAACTTGGACGAGGCATTTTGGGTTTGTGACCGAATGAGTTCAGATGGAGTGGCGCCTGATCTCGTTACATATAATTCCCTCATTAGCGTGCACTGCCGTGCTCATCGGATGGAGGAGGTGAAGGGAGTATTGGAAGAGATGGACAAGTGTGGGATCATCCCCCGACGGATTTACTTACAGTATTATCTTTGATGGGTATTCGAAATGTGGAAATGTGGATGCATCGGTGGCACTTTACGAAGAGATGGACAGGAAAGGGGTCCACATTGGGAAATATACGTGTATCGTTTTATTGAATGGACTTTGTAAAGGAGGTAAAGTGATGGAGGCAGAAGAGATTCTGAAGAAGATGATGTCGAAGGGATTAAAACTGACGGAAATAATCTGTAAAACAATAATTGATGGGTATTGTAGGGTGGGAGATATAAAGGGCGCTAAAACAGTGCTTGAAAGAATGAAAGGCAATGGAATTAAACCAAGCAGCTTTACTTACAATTCGTTGATAAATCGGTTTTGTAAAATGCAGAAGATTGCCGAGGCAGAGGAGTTGGTAAAGGAGATGAGAGAGAATGACATTGCGCTCAATGTTGAAACGTACAACCCATTAATTGATGGCCATGGGAGAGCTCTTCAATTCGATAGATGTTTTCAAATTTTCGTCGAAATGGAAGAAAAAAGGAATCAAACCGAATGTTATCAGCTATGGTTCTCTCATAAACGAATTGTGTAAGGATGGTAGGCTCGTCGAAGCTGAAAGCCTCCTTAATGATATGGCAATTAGAGGACTTTTTCCAAATGTACAGGTTTATAACATTCTTGTTGATGGTCTCTTTAAAATGGGTAAGTTTGAAGATGCAATCTGGTTGGTCGACGAGATGATGACGAAGGGGCTCTCTCCAGATATTGTCACTTATAATTCTATGATAAACCAACTTCGCAAAGACGGGAAGGTATCCCAAGCAGAAGATTTGGTTGAAGATGGTATCTGAAGCAAAGACGGCAGATGATGACAGTGGTGTCTATAATGCACCTAACGTGAATACTTATACTAGTTTAATCATCGGTCATTGTAGAGAGGGGAATTTGAAAGAAGCAATTGACCTCTTCACTAATATGAAGGATAAAAAATTGGTTCCTTGTGCTGCTATTTATAGTGCATTGATCACTGGACATGGCAAATTAAATGATATTGATGGAGGGTATGCATTGTGTAGGAAATGGTGGAAAATAGTCTCTGGTTTTGATATACCGGATGACTGTCATCCGTTCCACAAGTGTGCCTAGTTCCCAGAATCATATGCAAGCAGACTATGGTTGTGTTTGGGATTGTTATTTGGAGGTCAAAGAACAGCTCTCTTCTCTGGTGCAGAATACTTTAGTATGGGATTGTGTTTTGTTGTAGTGCTCTTAGCTCTTTCGGAGATAGAAAGAGCTGAATTTGATTCTCATTAATTTATGGTAAGAGCTAATGTTATGGATGTCTTATACAGGAATTTCTGCTGGAAGATATATTAGATAAGAAGTGAGTAGATGATCCTGCCCACCATATGGAGTTTGTGAGTGAATATGATATCGAGCAGTGGTATTTGAGTAGGCAGGTAACTTGGCATTATATTTAATGAGCTTTTCCAATGCGGAAAGGTTCCCATATTGGCCAACCCACAAACTCATATTGTATTGGTGCTTTACTCCTTTTTAGTTATGAATTTTATGTATTCTAATTTTGGTATTCTAAAGAAATTTGATGCTCTATGTTCTTCAACAAAACGGAAGCTCGTTGTTGCATTGGTCTTTGCTCCTTTTTAGTAATGAAAATTTTTAATTATAATTTTGGCATTTTAAATAAATTTGAAGGTCTTTCTGTGCTTGAACAAGATGGAAGCTCATTGAGCCTTTGGGATTAATCATCTATATTGAGAGAAGGATAAAAATAGTCAATTTCAGACATGAAGATGCTGGGAAAAGAAATTGAGGCTCTGGTAAGTGATACCTGTGTGGCCGTAATTGTTATGTTTTTGTTTTTTTGGGGAGCTAATACTTGTGAAAAGCATTCAAGAGCTGGTGCTGAACTGGATTAGATTGGCAGCTATTAGCTCGCTTAGTGAGGGAAAGGGTGTTTGAATTAGAATGGGATAGCCTGCTTCGCGAGGAAGGTTTATGCTTGGGTTTGGTCTCTATCTAGGTTCAGGGGTGAGGCTTTCGTCTTGAATGGTTGGGTAGTTAATTCTTTTAGGTTTTCTTCCTAGAAGAACCATACCGAGCTGAACCCGAACGGTTGTGTGTCGAACCATTTGGCGGTTCAGTACTGCTTCAAGAGAATCAGGTAATCCTGCTCTAACCAACTACTTCTGTACCACTCATGTTTAAAGGATAGGTTTTCTCGACATTAGCAAACCGCAAATCACAAACCCGAATTCGTACCGAGCGAACTCGGTAATATTGCTCAAAAGCATTACAGTGAAAGGCCTCTCTGATTTGTTATTTATTCTTAATATCAATGTCATTCTCATGGGTCTCAACTCATTTTGATTTTTTGCTTATTAGTTTGGAGAATTTTAGGTACAAAAAGGGCATGACAACATGCAACGAAAATCATCATCGAGATCAAGTTGCTGGGAGTTTTATTTCTATATTTATTTATTTATTAAGTAGGTAAGCTGAAGAAATCTCATAAGGGTACAGCTATTCTCGCCCGTTTCCGGAGGAATGACCACGCTTTTTACGATAAAACCATTGACTGATTTGAATCATACAACGGAGATTGTTTTTTTTCAATCTTCCATTAAAACAAATCTTATATGTTGCACCTATCAGACGGTCAGATGTTGATTCCACATAGCACATCCCCAAAAGTGAATTAGATAATGGGAAAAGGAGTTGAACTTCACTTTCAGGGACATGTGTCATGTGGAATCAACAACGGACCGTTTGATAGGCGCGCCATGATCCTAAGATCTATAGTGGGGAAGATTGGAAGAAAAAACATTCTCCATCGTCTGATTCAAATAAGTCAATTGTCTTCTTCCGTGAAAAAATCGTGTGGTTCTTATTCCGAAAATGGGTCAGAATAGCCGTACCCATCTCCTAATAGGCCGGATCAGATGTTAGAGCACTATAAACTGTGAATAGGAATGCATGCTCTTTACCGTCTAATTCTTGCTTCTAGTTTCATTCAGACATAATATTTCAATTTTGTTTGCAGTAATGACTGATCTCGCTTGATTTCGCCGTTAATACCACGAACATTCCAACTAGCTAGAGTCATTGGGAACAATTGGTGGATTGAAGTTTTCCAGGCTTATTCCTGGTGATCACATCAGGGCCCTTGGTCCCCTTTCCTTTACTTTCATTACGTCCCTTATTGGCCATAAGAAACTTATCCGTTTTGATAAGGTTGTTAAGGGATGTACCTTTGCTCGTAGGAGTAGGGACTCCTATAGTTGGTCCTTTGTGCCTAATAGTATCCTCAATTTGGAAACTATTGATATTCATGTCATCCCCGAGGATTTGGAATTGATTAGAATGAAAAATATTCGGCACCCTATCACCAGCTGGCTTCTCTATTTGGCAGGTTTCCAAAATTCTTGGATTTCTAGCATCTTGGGAATCCACCACAATCTCCTCAGAATTGACCGCATCATTCTCGAGATTTCTTACGGAATTTTGCTCCACTTTAGAGATCCTGAGATCCGTGGAATTTCGATGGTTGATGGGGTCATCCACATCGCCATGACCATCACCGCCATGACCATATACTCATTGCCATGATCATCCCCAACTATCTACTATTTAATTTCAATCCTTATATCATCGCTGGTCTGAATATGATCTTCATCTGCCCTCTTATCATCAAGGTTATTCTTCCTATACGAATTTATAATGCTAGTAATCCTCGAACTCAAGGAAGCCTTGCAAATCCAAATCTGCTTGACTGCTGGCTTAGATCCCGAATTTTTTATGCACTTTTCAGTGGAATGCTCGAAGGTGGTGCAGATCTTGCAAGCAACAGGTCTCCACTCATATTCGATTTTTTGAGTATGCACTTCTCCATTCTCCCTCCGCAATTGGACTGTGCTAGGAAATTCGAACGAGGTATCAACCTCTACGCAAACTCTCGCATAAGAGAGTTGTGATCTAGCAGTTGTGGGGCCATCAACGTGAATAGGAGTGCCAAGAGAACTTGCAATCCGGCATAAGGTTCCTCTAGACCAGAAATGTAATGGTAACTTCGGTAGCCGTATCCAAATAGGAATCGATTTGACCATCTCTCTCTCTCTCTCTGCTTTCATAGATGTTGCTCATCTTCTCAAGATTAATGGCCGGCCCCCAATCGTCCATACACCAATATCAAGGAGACGCTTCCTCTTTGATCTCAGCCTCCGGACAAGTGACAAAACCATCCGATTCTACCTCTGGAATATGATCAAGTTTTGAGTAAGTAGAAGTAATGGTGCTCTTACTAAAAAGATCTACCTATTTTAATGACAGATCTGGGGGTTTCGCCATGAAAGGCGAAGGAAGGGGAAGGAAGAAAGAGCTCACATGAGTTTTGATGGTTCAGAGCTCTCAACACCTCTCTCTCTTCAATTATAAGGGAATGTATTATAAGCAAATATATATAGCATTAGGTATTATATAAAAAAACTAATAACATCGTCATATGTAAAAATCAATAATATTCCATCTCTATGGAAAATGAAATAATATTAATCAATGTTTTCAATAACGAAAGCGGAGGCATAACATCCCCCCCTTAAAAAACCCTAATTACTAAATAACAAGATAAAGATTAAATCAATATTTAATTAAATAAATTCAATCATTATGGGGCTTTGCAAATTTTTTATTATCAATTAAAAATATTAAGAAAGAAACTAATATTAAGACAGAGAGAGAATAGCTTAAAATCATAAAAACCCTAATTTGGGATTGGTCGGTGAAAGAGCCGAAGAGGGTGGGGCTCGAGGATACCTAATGCGATCACGTGATATGCCCGTAGGACTGATGAAGGGTGGGGTTGACAGATAGAGAGTGGGGCCGCGGTGTTGGTGTGGAGCAGAGAGAGAGAGAGAGAGAGAGAGAGAGAAAGAGAGAGAATTCTAAGGGGGCCTCTGCCGAAAGTCATTGACTACTTTGAACTAGGCGATAAAGATCATTCTTGATTCCATTCTTCCACACAATGGATCTTGAGATCATTGACGTACCATCAGACGATCAGATTTTGATTCCATATAGCACACATCCCGAAAAGTTATCCAAGAACCACATTTGTTGTACTCCCATGATCAGTGGTTTTCAGCTGTGGTGCCCTTAAGAGTTTTGTTGAGTGCCAACAGGCAACCCTTGACTCTGTTTTTTCAATTTCTTTTTGATGCGTTAAAGCTATGTTTTACGAAAATTTGAACCACGTTGATATGTGAAGATTTATTTTAGGAGGCATCATATGGATGGCACAAAATAAATTGAGATTAATGGTGACAGATGGAAGAGACATTAAGATTAGTTCTAGTGGCATGAAACGCACTTCTAACAGCTTAAAATATTGAGTTGTGTTTCTTCCATCACCAATTGCTTTTGGTCGGACCTTTAAAGTAGGCAGCTCGACATCTCATATTAAATGAACAAATTGGACCACTCAAATTGGTGAAGGAGTTGGAATAATACAACATGAAGCCGACCAAAAGGAAAACTACATAAAAAAGAAGAAGCAAAAAGCAAAGAAGACCTAGAGGCTCCCACAATAGAGAAGGCTAAAGCCCCAATAAACTATTTGAAATCTAACTGCTCTGGAATATCATCAGGCCCAACTTTCCCCAAATTGACCCACAAACACATCAAATCCTTGATGTACTTCAAAATCAGTCCCACTGGACTCTGCTTCCTACAGAAAATACGGTTGTTTCTTTCCAGCCAAATGCCCCACAAGACGGCAAAAAGACCCACCTTCCAAAAGACCCCCTGTTGGCCCTCGAACCGACACCCAATACTAGGCAAGAATGTGACTTGGAATAGACCTAGGAATAACCCAATGCATCTCAAAAGATATTAAGCTGACCACCCAAATCTCCGATACAACCCAAAGAATGAAGGAAAAGGTGATTAATGAGCTCTCATATTGTAAACACATCATGCATCTATACGCACATCTCTATCTCGCCTAATTAGCTAGTCCACTGTCAAAATCCTGCCCCACATGACTGTCCAAGCAAAGAACTTCACTTTGGGGGGAATGGGGGCTATCCACAACCTCGCTCAATCCATCTTAATAAGAGGTCTGAAGGTTAGCATACGATAGAAATAGCGAACCGAGAAACTACCGTTAGAACTTGGGGACCAGCACCTTCGTAATTCAGGCAGTTCTCTTCGCAGTGTGAACCAAAGAGTATAAATGAAGAAAATGTTGAAACTCGTCTACCATCAGCATCCGCCTCGTAGCGATATTCCATACCGAAGTACCCCCTTGATCAAGATAGAGATCAGCCACCCAACACTGTGTCTGCTGCAATCTACATTGGTTTTGGCAGCAGCTGTAGCATGGCCAGACCTAAATTTGATAGGAAATGGGCTTTGTGCGTAAATGTGGCAGCAGCTATAATCCCACCAAACCAGAGTCCCAACCTAAATTTTATGCCCACAACCCCAGTCTCTCTTGACTAGGGGTGCAGATTCGGTTAACGGAACGAAACTGAATTCAAAATTTCGGTTGTCGGTTTGGTTCGGCATGATCCAAAACTGAAACAAAAACAAATTGGTTCAATTAAGTTCGGAAACTCAAAACCAAAACTGAATTGAAACCGAAAAAATTGGGCTGGTTCAGTTTCAGGTTTTTCGTGTTCTTAGTTTCTTTGGAACAAAAAAAAGAAGAACCATGACTTGCTTCGCACATGGCAAAAAAACAAACTCAAATCCACTCACTTGGTTGGCAAAGTGAGCAAAACAAACCACATATTTCCAGTTTTAAGTAGGTTTTGTAAAGGGGACTTTAGAAAAACGACCCTGAAAATGAAACGTTTTAGCTCTATATACAAGCTTCAAACGTTTTAGCGGATCGGGCATTTGGTATTTTCAGAACTTCGGATATCCGTGAGATCGCTCAAATGGTATCACGTGGGACGAATTACATCCATAGTAGTTTATTGAAATACCCTTCTATAAAGGGCATTTCGGAAGCTTACGGTGGGTTCTTTTGGCTTCGATTTTCCTGTGCAGCTCTCACTGTCTCTTCTCCGACGCAGCTCCCTTCTCTGCCTAGGGTTGGTTCGTGAAGAAGAAGGTCTGATATAATTGAAGGAGTTAGATCTGTCTCCACGGGTCTCGGAGAACAAGTGTGACTTCTTCTCCATCATCTAGGCATTCCATTATTCAGCAAGTATATATATTTGATCTGGGTTTTATATGATGCATTGGTTTTGGGTATTTTTCAATTTTTTTTAATCGTATCAAAGGGGTTGGTGTTTCTTTTCCCTGTTTTGTTCTTGATTTGGTTGTTGTTTTGGCTTTATGGGATGGTTAAGGTGATTTTAATGAGATTTTAAGAGATGGGCTTTCATCTCTCAAATTTTAATCTTATCATAGGGATTTTAAGAGATGGGTTTTCATCTCCCTCCTCCACCATTGGTTGATCATCCACCACGTCCACCATTGGCATCGTCAGATGATCTCTCATTCCCAACTCGTTTTCAAAATCCTAGATCATCAGGCGAACTCTCATCTTCAAATTGATTTTGAAACCTTAGATTGCAAAGGTTTTTTTCGCTGGGAGATTGAATCGAAGTTCTACAAAACAACGAGTTTGTTCTTTTTCACTTTGATGTTATTTGAATTATTTCAGTGTTCCTGTTGGATGTCCTTTTTTTCTATGCATTTTTTTTTGCTTCGACATTTGGTGCTTGTTCTTCTTGCTTAACTATGAATCGGTCTATTTCATTGTTTCAACAACATTTGAGACGTTTCATCCGACTAATTGGATTTAATGGTTTCGCTTTTAGTAATTGGTTTTAGATTTTTCTTATAGTTTTATTAGTAATATATATTATTTTAAAGTTGTGTGTCAAGTGTTTGATAAAATGCTTATAAGAAATATGAGGATTTGGTTCTTTTCCTTCTTAACAGAGGTTCCAAATTTCTCAACGCATTTGTATAGCTTCAATGTGAGATGGAGTTCATAGCTTTTATACCTACTCGTTATCACCAGGCTTAACACCCACAATGCCCATTGATAAAATTAACTGATATTTTAGGCTGTTATTTTAAATTAATGCCATACCTATGTAAGTTAGTGGTTTTTTGTGGTTGCTTACTCTTCCTTGATTATTAACTCAATAAATTTAATGATTACTCTATTTTTCCAACAAATAAGCCACATGGAAATGCTGACTATAGGATCCCTAAATAGCAATTGGAGAACTCCGTTGGTGGATCGCCTTTTACCTAATACCAACTATAAAATGATTATTTGTACTTGTAAAGATATTTGAAGACTTTGGCTTTGGCAGTTAGAAGATACACAACTTTTGGTTCCTCATTCCTTCTCTCTTTCAGCTACTCTCAGTCATAGTCTCCACCTATTTCCATTCCATTATATTTTTTGTTATTTATTTTTTATAGGTAGCCCTCATGTTGTTACCTCAATGAGAATTAGGGTCGTCACCAGACATAAAATATGTGTGGTACCATTTGGCACCATGTGGTGCCATGTGGTCGACAGGTTTATTGTCTATACTAGATTCAGCTCCACGATTGCATTGGAAAATCATTTTTACCAACTGACTCGGCTTATTTTTCCATAAAAGTTGGCCATGTTCAACAAAAATCGAGTGAATTTTTCGGGGTTTTAAAAGAGTGATAGAGTTGACCAAAAAAGCTAAAATAGAAGTTCTGCTAAATAAGATCTGATCAGTTCTTGAAGAAGGGAGCTCAAACACAATGTGTCTTAACAACGGTTATCAGTAGGGGTATTTGTCTCATGAGGAATATGAAATTAGGAAAAATAAAAAATACCCATAATTTGTACCTCATCAATCGCTCAAAGACGCCCATTAATCGCCATGTAAACTTCCCCATTTCCTAACCCATTGGATAAGGCCTCTAGAATCCCATTCAACAATCACAAGAACATTAGAAAGTGTTTGCACTTTATATAGAAGCCTTATTCACGGTGTACACTTGTTAGAGAAGAATTCAAGAAGGGCTAAGGTATTAGTTGGGGCAATGGGAACATGATATATTTTGGAATGATAGTTGGAATGGGGTTAGAGCTCTAAAGGACTACTTCAAATAGCGCTTTGGAGGAGGCTACAATGTCACAGATGATGGCTAAGCCAGGAGGGGAGGTGGTGTGGAATGTTTTCAGTAGAAGGGATTTTAAAGAGGATGAGATTGATGACTTGGTTAATCTCATGGAGCTATTATACTCTGCAAGAAGGAATGGTCTGAAATCTGAATAGGGAATGTCAGATCTTGAGTCTTAATAGGAAGGATCATTTAATTTGGGTTAAGTCTTTTTACATCTTGTTGAGTAGAAGACCATTGAATAGGCATCCTTTGGAATGTAAAATCCCTTGCAAGATTAATTTTTATGGATGGAGTGTGGCATGGGGTCAAATCCTTGTTGAAAATGAGAGTTAGGAAGAAACATAGGAGTGTGATATGCCTTGAGGATAAGGAGACTGTGGATCACCTTCTGATCCATTGTTGGATGGCTAGACAAGTATGGAACATAGTACTTCAGATTTGCTATATTTCGTGGGTTTTTCATGAGGATTGTGGTCAGTTGTTGAGCATTGGATATGTGAGATTTTCTCACAGATCACCAAGATTTTCCCTCACTCTATATTACGTGGGATTTTATCTTTCCTTTTAAAATCATTGGATATGTGAGATTTTTATCATGAGATTGAATGATTTGGGATCATTTTTTTAATATTTATTTACTTGTTCTTCGAAAACAGTTATGAATTTTGTGTAGTTTTTTTGCCATGAACAGGGAAAAGGCCTAATTTTACTTTATTTTTACAACAAACCCAATTTGTGGCTTTTATATATCTAATTGTATGCATTTTACAGGAAACCCATGATTTCTACATTTGGGATCGAATCTCTTTAGAAGTTACTTTGATGACTGGCGAATGTATATATTCGAGAAGGAATAAATACCCATTTTCGATTTAATTGAACTTTCCAAATTATAATTATTTGTATGTTTTTATTTTTTTTCTTCATGTTCTATAGTTTACAATATAAGTTATATTTGTGTATTTTTTATTAAATTTTTTTATAATTTTAAATTATACATAATTAAGACATATGAAACATAGTAATAAGTGTGTGTTTTTTTTGTCTATAGCAAATTATAAAATATAGCAACGAACACTTGAAATACTATATTTTTTTATATTCAAATCACCCGAACGTGCCTTTTTATTAGCCTATGCTAAGTGTAGGTATATGTTGTTTTCAATATCAGTCATGTATCCGCATTCTCTCTTTAACAATTTTGTTTGCTTAACTCGTATGATCTCTTAGATTCTCTTATGTGCTTCGATTTTGCAAGTTACAGTTGTTGTAGGCTACAACATATTCTCACCAATTGTCATCCTGCACCTTTTTAAATTTGGAGATGGAGGAAATGATATGGACTCCGTCAATAATGTTTGAATTACTATCTTTGGTGTAATAATGCTAAAATATGGCATTGTACGTTAATAATTCTTCACCGCTTTTCAGGATCTCCTGAGATGCAATATGAAAAAGATGAGTTACTTCCTCGGTGACTTATCCACCCAAGAGAGGGAAGGCATCAAATGCACAACATTCTCACCTCTCCTTGCATTGTTTAGAGTACCTATTTGTCCCAATTCAATATTCTGGATTATTGAAAACTTTGAAATTGAGAGCGGGGCCTTAGTAGTCGGGGATAGGAGAATAAGATTTGAAGAATTTGAGATTGAATTAGTTATAGGACTAAAACTTGAGGGTTGGAGCGGTGGTGATCAACCAAATTCAAATACAAATGACCCCGAGATAAAGACGTTCATTATTAGACACTTTGCAAAAGCATCCGATATTGGTAAAGACGAAATCCTAGCGGCACTTTTTAAGTTAGATTCGACAACAGAGTCAAAAGATTTTATACGATTGTCGCTTTTGTACTTTATTGCGTGCTTTTTTCTTCCCAACCATGACAAGGAAGTTGATATTATTTATGTCGAAATGGTTTGGGACATTCAAAAATTCAATAAATTTGCATGGGGGAAGTTAGTGTATGACTTCTTAATGGAGTCTTTGAATAAATGTGCTTTGAACTATAAGTCGATGAAAACTTACACTGATGTCGAAGGGTGCACATTTGCGCTCCAGGTAGCTTCCTCGTGACTAGTTTTTCATCCAATTCAAATGGTTTAAATTCAATATTATAAAAAGAGCATATTATTGTTCGTGACATCATCGAGATATGGGCTTATGAGCATTTCCCAAACTTAACTTGCAAGCTACAATGGTTGTTCCAAGATACTTGAGGTATCCAAAGATTCAAAGGCAAAATCGCTCTTTTTACGAGGCCGCTTTTATAAATCCCACGGTATGAGGCATAGTTCTCGTAATGTTACTTGTATTATTTACATGATGCGCTAAAAGCTGATGATAATATTCGTATATCATTTTCAATATCTCATCCACGTCACATGGGAAAGAAGATTACAATATGCAATCGAGTGTGGGCCAAAAGTCCAGTAGTAAATGTAATTCTTTTGAGGCTCTAAGAGAACGCGTTAAAGTGATAGAGCGTGAAGTTGCAAACCTTAAAGTAAGCACATTGATTTTTCTAGTCTAACGAGTTTCAATATATTTTACCTAGAATAAATCTTCAACTTCTCTAATCTTATTTTATCAATTCTCTAATTTTATCTTATCGATTTGTACTCAATGAAGACAAGAAAGAGGGGCATCCCATGCCTAAGAATATGCCACCGAAGAGCACATCAATGAAAGTGGGAGAAGAAAGAGTGCATTCCCCTAAGGAGTCTTGTTACAAAAGTCATAATTGTATAGCGGAAAACAAAGGAATGGAAGCTCATGAAGAGGGAAAACATCTGATTATTCATTTAGATGAGCTATTAAGAGAGAAGGTTTTGGAAGAAGCTGTCAAAAGAGCGCCAAAGGTGACAATATTAAAATCTAATTAATAAGTGAATCTTCATCCTGCTTTATGACAATTTAATTTTATTTTATATAGGTGAAAAATATTACTGATAAGCCACAGAGAAAGAAATATCCTTCGACGTCCTTGAGGTCGTCGTACATGAGTGATATTAGGGTAAAGAGAAAAACTAAAAAGGAGATCGAGCCATGTGAAGGAAAGAATATGACCGATAAGGTAATTTGTAACATTATTTTAATGTATTATATGAGTATAATAAAATATCACCAATTTCTTATTTATTTAACGGTTTAAGTAGGTGCACGTAGAGGAGAGTAATTCGGCGGATGATGACGAGGTATTATTCATCATCCCAAAAATTACATGTTAAAATGCGTCTGATTTGGTAATACTCACAATTATAAATTTTTTATTTAGGATCCTAGGGAAAAGATTTTTGGTGAAAATCTTGATAAGTTAGTGACTTACTTGAAGCGTCTTTACCCTTCGTCAAAGAAACATAAAAAGTACAGTATTGGAAAACCTGTTGACCTGGTAATAGCAAACCCTTCACCCTTTATTCACATTTATGATTATTCTTGCTTAAGGATTACATGTGAGGTAGGAATACGGAGTTGCTTTAGGCTTAATGCTTTTGTCCATTGATTAGGCTTGCCATCAAGTTAATCACCCACTCTCAGAGAAAGACAACGAATTGGTCGACTCGCATTGGGAAGATCTAGACAATAGGTATGCGAATTATTTTATCCACTTCACATTTAAATTTATCGCATATATTTTTGTAACTTAAATACCCTTATTTTGTCGGGATATATATCGAAGTAAAAAGATAAATGTAGATGGAGTACGTATTTTCTTCCTTGATCAGTTGTAGTCGCTTAAACCGCCAAACTAGGTAGATGGAGTGGTAATGTGCTCTAAAATTCAATTCGTCACTTTAAATATTTATCACTCGGTTAAACAATTTTAATACCATCTTAATCTATGTGGGCACAGGCGATGACAACATATTTTCATTTGTTAATGAAACGAGACGACCGAAATGCAGATGTGTTTCCTAGATGTCATTTCTTCCCTGCGCATTATCTGGCAAGTCTAAAACCGAGTTCCATTATTTGTACTTGGTAATATGACTCATGATTCCCATATATTTCTTATATATTTTATTATTGATACATGGTTGGAATTGTTGACGCAATTATCCAACGCCTACAGTAAGTGGAGAGAAAATAGAAAATACAAAAAGTACTATGACGTTCCTGATGGTCCCCTACCTAGGCATTTTAATATTCCTAATGGTGATCTGAAAATATGGTTCGACCCTGTACGACCTCAAAAAAAGCTCAGTAGCTGTCAGAAGGTACATTTGCTTCAAATTCTTATGTAAATGTGCTACGAATAGTCCGTTATCGATAATTGTGCAAGGTTCCCAATCCTGTAATTATTTAATATGAGTTTGTCATAGGTTTTTTTACCAATATTCAAGGGGGGCCATTGGGCTTTGTTTATCTTATATATTCAAGAGAAAAGAGTGGAGATTTTGGACTCGTTCTACAATGATCTCATGGCGAGGTACCACAACGAGATTTTGTTACTGGTATGTTCCCAAAGCCCTCAATTTTATGAATCACAAATTTTGTTACTAATATGTTCTTAAAGCCATCAAATTTTTGAGGTAGTAGATGTTTTCCAATTGATTTGTTCCTCAAATCACTCATATTTGAACAATAACTTTCTTTACTTTACAAAGGAATTTTCTCCCTCGACTACTCGCGCGATTAGGGGTCGACATTTATGATATCGCTAATTGCCAAATACAAGAATGTGGAGATATTCCGAAACAAGTCAATAGTTTTGATTGTGGTGTATTTGTGATGAAATATGTTGATCATTCCTCTCGTGGTTTGCCATATAACTTTACTAAGGTACTTCCTATGGAAAAATTGATCCGCACTTTTTTGTATACACTTTTAATAGTGTTAATCGTTCCATGTGTGTTTAGGATGACATGGATTTGTTTAGGAGGACAATAGCCGAAATCCTACGTAAGAAGGCCTTACCATAGGTACTTTAAGATCAACAATTTTTATTAGTTACTAGTTACTTTTGGTGGAGGGGCATTGACACCATTACTCGTTACCATAGGTATTTTTGTTGGAGGGGCATTTTTATTACTTACTAGTTACAGAATTGAAGAGAAAATAAGAACTTATTGGGTATTTTTATTCTTGCGATTTCTTCGTGTTCATCACATATTGGTTAGTCTACAACATCCCGTGCTGGCCTGCAAAGAGAGCAAAAATACAAAGTTTTAGCTATAGATGTCAATGCTTATGGTAGATTTTACAGACTCAGGTTCTCTTTTGAAGTTGCATAATTCATTATACCACATATAATAATGATTTTTTTACTCACATTCAATATCGTCTTCCTGTACTATAAACAGTTTCACTTGTGGATTATGTTATACTTTAGGCCATCATCTTTTCCTTTTTAATTGCTTTATATACTATTAACTGGAGCGACTAATATAATTTCCTTTTCACTTTTACAGATGCTCTCTTCTAAGGATGTGAATTTTGTTGGTTATACTTGCAAGAACTTTGAAATTGTCAATGATCATCCTGTCACCGGCATTGGTAGTCTCTCTCTCCTATCCCCTCTTCACTCCCAGTCACATTATACATCTGCATGCAATTGCACAACCCGAAACATCGAAGACTTGCCCAATTTTCGTTATTTCATTGTTTTCTATTGGTGTATAGACATTGAATGAAAATTGTCTCTATTTATTCCTTGTCTAAATGATTATCTTGTCTTATTTTTATAGCTAAGTTGAAGAAGAAGAGTAATAAACCAAAACGACTGTTTTAATGGGGATCGATGAAGATCGGATGTTTCATACTGCATTTTTAGAATAATGAGCAAAATTTTTGTGAATTGCTTGGAATTCGACTATTTTAATGGGGGAACGGAAATACCAATTTAGTTGCTTGTGTTCTATGGCAATTTTGATTATATGCCCTAAAATTTATAAAGAAAATGATTTTTTGGTTATATGTGCAACATTTATACTCTTGGATATTGATAACAAAGAAAAGGCACAATTTTATTGCTGACTATGAGTTGTTTTATAAATTGCAACACAAGCAAAATAACTCATATGTTCTATATTACCACAATTTAAAACACAGGGCACTCTGCAAGGTTAGAGCTCCCTCCCACAAGCACCCTGGCTACGTCTCTATTATTTCTTTTCTAACTGCTGTTGTGTAACTAAATTATTTAATTTAAAGATAAAAGCTACTGCCCAATGACACAAAATAGCTTCATTGGGTTTTGATACCTTCAATTCTTCACCTCAAATATGGTTGTAGGTCTTAAAGTTTGTGCATCTGTAATGGATGCTTCAAACTCACATGGATTAGTGTCGGTCTTGTGTCTAGATTGGCATACCAAAGAAAACAATAAGTGTCATCCGATAGAGGAAGTGTTTTTAGAGGAAAACCTAGCTCTTGCAAGGGCTTCATGGATAAACGCCAAGAAGATGTTGGAGAGTCTACAATCTAAATCGTTATTGGAAAGGTTACAAACTAATAATTATACAATATATGAACAACAGAAATCTGAATTACATACTCTCTAAGCAGATGTTTACAATACTAATCTCTAGTCCTCTGCAATATGGAAACCTAATTTAATCAAAATACCAATTCAAAGAAACTAATAACGCAAATTATTGAATACGTTAGGTACTCATAAAATCACATTTTTTACTTCATAGACTCCTTAACTGATGGGAAATTTAAATATATTTCTAAATGAAAATCTATATCCAGAGAGTAAACATCCATTTTGCTTTTGAATCTCATAAATTGGAAGCCCAAATGCAGTCATGCCAGCCCGAATGTCAAGGGTTGAGCTGCACCAAAGATTCTGGGGAGAAAGGGCAGTTCCATCATCTTACAAGTTAGGAGATGATTTTGGCCATTGGAGACCATCACGGAACTGCATAACAAGCATTTTTTGATAGATATGGTGAAAATTTTAATACCATCATTGACTCAATGGTTCTGTATTCAACTGTAACTTTTAGCTTCCATTGTAGCTGTTTGCTCACCCACTGAAAACTCATCTCCTCTTTGGAAACCTTTCAAACACTTCCAAACTCTAGTACCTATAATATAAACTAATTGAACACTACAAACTTTTCAAGAATCACACTAGAAAACTCTGTTTTCTCACATTTTCATTTCCCCATTCAAATGGATAAAAATTCCTTTAACTATTCAAAGATGGCGTCATGTGGAAGATATTTATGGTGAGAAGGTGACAGGAATTTATGAAATGAGAGAATTGGAACTTCAAATTCTAGTCCATTTGCAAACGTCTAAATATCTTGGGAAAGGGCTATAAAAAGATGACTAGATTCTCTCATGGACGCTCAACACCACAAGCTAATCAATAGTTTCACCAGACCTTCATTGTTCAAAAGCACGTTACCAGGCCTTCATTGTTCCCAATTGGGAGCTAGATTCTTGAGGGGAAGAATGTAAAAATATAAAGATAATTTGAAATTTTTTTACTGAAAATGAATAATATCATATTGTATAAAATGGCATGAAATTGAATTACATATATTTTTTCAATTGGGTTTATAATTAACTTAAAGCCATCTCATAAATGAACTATGGAGGTGTTTGGGGAAATTAGAAAACAAAGATCCATAAGGCATTAACTATTCACTTAAATACTAAGGTGGAATTTAAAAAAAAAAAAAACAAAGGTAACTTTCACAATTTGGTATTGCTATTACAAAGGACCTTTTTGAGTTGTTCTTTGAATATTTTTTTAGCAACCTATTGATGGAGATGGTTTTGATGGGAAATGCATGATTTGCCCACACTTGAGCATTTATTTTTTCTGTTGGACTACCTTATACTCTCTATATATATGAGAAGTTGTAAATCACTATCATATTTGAAGTAAAATAATTTGATGTGCACTTCAACTAAAATAATGCATCAATACAATAGTTTGAAGTTTTGACCAGTAATTGATCTAATACTCGAGTGTGCCCAAGCAAAGGCCCTTATAATGAAATTTGTAGTTTATTCTTGTCGTGTTGACTCTAATTATAATTTTTTTCCAAAAAATTTGCAGGATGGTAAGTGAGCTACGACAGAAAGCCGTGGACCTACAGTCATATAAAAAAGGGATGTGTAGTTAAGAGTCATGGGTCTCGCCTCAAATGATCTAGGATATGATCATGCGCTATCAATTTTTGTAGGCATTGCAGGTTTCACTTTGCCATTTCAATGTTTGGCATAGGAGGGTAAATGTTTGGGGTCTCAAACGTGAAGTATAAGATGATGAATTGTGGAAGTTTTTCTTTTCGTGTGTGTGTGTATGCGAACTTTTCTTTTCCACTCTCCATGATGAATCAACATTGATGGGTTTTGTTCAAATCAATTAATAAGAGTTGATTAGATTTTAACAATTGGCAAGTCAAGTCCATGGTACTACAGGGGCAACATTGATGGGTTCTGTTCAAATCAATTGACAAGAGTTGATTAGATTTAACAATTGGCAAGTCAAGTCCATGGTACTGCATCCCTGTAACAAGTGTGATATACCATGGGCAAGTCAAGTTCAACCAGGTTGAACTAAAATTTGATTTCCACAACACCCACTCTACCTTAAAGTTTAAACAGAGAAGGAATTAGTGAGCCTTGAAGACTACGTTTTCTCTATATGTTAGTTTAACACATTTCCCATGTATCAGATAGATTATAATGGGCCCTCAGTTGTTGCATCTTCCAGCTGTATGTGAATTGAGCCACTAAGCCCCTGAAACCCGTGACAATCAGCTTTTGACAAGATTCGGTTTCTGAAGGGTGCTTCAGGAGCAATGATCCCTGCTACACCCCCACTAACCTTTATTTTCTGAATTGGTGGTATTCTTTTGTGTGAAATCTTAGCATTCATCTCTGTATTTTATATTATTTTAGCATTCAATTTTGTATACACTACCATAAGAATTATAAAACATATCTTTGATGTTTGTCCAACCTTTGGTCTAACAGACCCGCCCTTCTATTGTGAACGAACAGGTTGAGGCATAACAGACCTGCCCTTCTATTGTAAATGACCTACCTCTTGGTCATATGCTTAGTTTGGTCATATCAATGTCAATTGACCAAGCATATAGCCTGGTTGAGCTGCAGGCATTTGTCAATTTTTTATTAACAGTACAGTAGCTTTATTCATATCTATTATTCTATATTGATATATTAATTACTATATAGTAAAAAATATATAAAATTATAATTAAAAAATGCAACTTGGAATAGGCCTTAGGGCCCTTGGGATATAATCTTTTATCTAAGGACATAATTCGACTTTTCCAATCCCTCCGGTATAGGAAAGGCCGGTTCGCCAACCTATCGAATAAACCATAAGCCGGACAAACAGGGCACATATCAGAGTAAAGCGCAATAAATATCCATAGCTAAAATAAATGCGGAAGCAATTAAAAGTAAAGAACGACCGATGATGGCCGACCATCATCGAAACATGGCTCATAACAGAAATCAACGTCAAATATAAAACTATGGTATCCAACTAAAATGGGCCCACAAATTCAAGTCTAACTCTCACCACAAATAAGAAAATCAGTAAGTTCTATACTGGGAAAAACTCCTTAGGAGGAACCTCAAGCTCTTCCTCAGGCACGTAGTCGGATCGATCTCACACGAATAGCCAGTCCAAGACGAACTCGTGACGTATAGTCGGAGTGAGCTAACCAATAAAGCTCAGTAGAAGAAAGACATCTACGGCATTTTACTTTAACTAACATGGTTTCCAAACGAATATCGGAATATAGCTTGTCAAACATATAAGCAGATAATAAACTGAATTTAGGTGCGGAAATCATATGTAAGATTTATTTCTAAATGTGTGAAAACAGTTTCAAGAACAGATGCAGTGTTTCAGTGTCTTAGTTTCTCTAACTTCTATATGCAAAGTTCAGTAATTCATGACTTAATCCTCAACTTAAAATACCTCCCGAGTAAACTATATCTCGAGAGCAGAAATATAGCCGATGGGAACCCCTACCTACCATCATCGTTCGTGAACCCTTTTTCAGGATGCAACAAGCCCCTACGTAATGAGGGAAACTTGTGCCAGGAAATTGTTCAGGAATTTTTTGAGGGGTCGTTCAGGTCAATCATAAAACAAATGCAGATACTGATATAAATCAGATGCAAGTCTCTTATACATAGTTCAGGTTCTTGATTTTAGATTTTCAGAGCTTAAGCAGATTCAGGTTTCAGGATTCAGGTAGATTTAGATTTTCAGTCATTCATATCAATTTCAGTTTACAGATGTGATTTCAATGGCATATGCAAGTTTAAAGATTTTAATTCAAAATATCCATGCGAATTAAAATAAAATACTGTAAAGATGAGATTCTCCTACCTAAAACTCGGAGTTATGCGAAGTCAAGCAAGGTCCTATTGATGGCCTCTCGCCCTTAATCTACATCACAATATACGTTCATGCATTAAGATAAACTCTAATTACTAATAATATAGACCTATTTAAGCGTTTCCTCAAAAACAAGTCAAAACAGGCAAGTTGCGCCAATCCTAGAATTTAACGTAACATTCTCATATATTTTTGACTATCAAGACGATTGATTCATGTGTTGGTCAAAACATGAAAGTTGTAGATTTTTATATTAGCTTTCCAACGCAAAAAGAATCGTCTCAATTAAAGTTCGGGATAAAACGTTATGACTAAAATACTAAGGCAATGTCGGAGTTCGGTGATACCTCGCTCGAGCGATGATAATAGCTCGTTCGAGCGAGCTACAGCGACGTGATTTCGCTGGTTTTTACCCGAATCGAAACTCATACATCCCAAAGCAAAACCCATGGCTAATCTAATGATTTAATCAAAAAGTTTAATTAAAACGTACCTTTAATCTAAGGATTCCTAGATTAGAAATGAGTCACGCGAATGGAGCTTCGGAACGAAACTGACGGGTTTCT